>AYEL01087537.1:0-293839 GCA_000484575.1 Olivierus martensii | reverse complement strand
TTTGTATATGGTTACTTTGTACATGGTTTGGTATGTATATAGTTTTTAAGGCTGGGGGTAGGGGGGAAGGTGTTTTTGTTTATGTTTGATTTTGGTTTGATGTGATGGGTTAAAGGTGGGGGTTATGGGTGAAGTTGATTTAATGTAGAGGGGATCGGAAACGAAATGTAAACAAAGCCCGTTCTAAGAAAAGTAAAGGGGGTTGCTATGGCAACGGTGCTTTAGATCCCGTGTGTTGTAACAGCTGTAGTGAGTGTTGCGTCTGAAGAGGGTGCGGAAGCACCGAAAACGTTAGTGCAGAGTTTAATAAAGGAAATGTTGTAACTATACTGCATGTAGTGCTGTTTTTTTGGAATTAGTATATTCAGATTTATAAAGATTTCACTGTTTATAGTTTTCACTATTGTGTTACCATTTTGATTGTTTGTTAAAACAACACAATAATTATATCCATTCTTAAATTAGGCAGAATTATAAATTTCTCTGTCCCAAATTGGTGTGCAATTATTTATAGCATGCAGGTAATATGTTACTTATTTAAGTAAGTGATGCCATTTTTACTCTAATTACTAGATGTTTGTTCTTATTTACAATTATAGTTCACAAAAGATTTGAAATATAATTTTTGTTTAAGGATTTCATCAGTTCAGTCATAATTAAGAACAAATTTAAATATAACAAAGTTTTATAATTAAAATTAACAAACAATAATTAATTTATACACAAATTTTTAGCTATATATTCCAAACTGATTTTCAATTTGTTTGGCATTAAATATTTTTAATAATCCAATGAAAGTTACTGAAAACTGAGTTTTCTCTAAACAAACAGATGACTGAAGCTCTAGATTTTCCCAAATAAGTTCAGGCTTCAGTTATGAAATAGAGAGAAATTATATCAACTTCTTTCTGTTTACTGCAGTTTTTTTTTTATTAAGGAATTGCTATAATAATTTTTAAAAAACTCCATGACATTAAATCAAACTACCATTAAATTATGAGAAAGAGAACTGTTCTACTAATCCTATCAATACATTGAATACTATTATTCACCACTCATCAATATCTCTGTTGATAAGTGAAGATCAATTGATTTTTGATATTTGCCATAGTATATGTATTATGAAACACACTTTAGCTCACAAATGCCATTATGTTTTACTGCCTTATTATTATATTCAGCATTATGTTTTTAATCATTAAAAATTCCAATAAATTTCAATTATTCTGATGATTTTTGCAGAATATTTCGATTTTAATTTTAGAATACAATATTTGATTTATCTTTATAGCCTTTTATACTATTTTTATGATTTAAATTTTTACAATTTTGTCTTTTAGTGAAATTGTTGTTGTTGTTTTATTTAGTTTTATCAAGTATATATTCACATAATATTTTTGAACAGCATTGGCTTATTATTTGCTTTTTACAGATACCTTTTACACATGTTGTACATATATTGATATCCTTTTTAATGACCTCCCATTAAATCTTTTTGGGGCATCCTCCTCTCTTTTGCCTGGATACCACCATGCTTCAGATATTCTTAACTCCTTTTAAATTTGACCCTCTTACCACATGACCAAACCATTTCAGTTTATTCACTTATCTTCTATTGATGATACATCCAAACTAATTCTGATATGATCATTTTTAATTCTGTCCTTTCTTTTAAACCTCTATTCATCCATCTTAGCATTATTATATGGGCAACAAATATTCTCTGTTCAAAATTCAACAAACTAGAGCACTTATTAGCAGTTTTACCTTATAAATGTTTTCAAATTTATCGTAACGTTTTCGTATTACTCCATCTTATGCGATATTTGATTGGCTACAGAATGCATTTTTTGTAGCCGATCGAATATCGCTGAAGATGGAGTAATCCGAAAACGTTACAATAAATTTAAAAACATTTATAAGATAAAACTGCTAATAAGTGCTCTAGTTTGTTGAATTTAAAATAGTTTGAATATAAGCAAAGTTAGTTAAATAATTCTTTGTTCATCTGCTTTCTTATTACCATATAGTATAGCAGATTTAACAATAGCTTTATAAATTTTACTTTAACTGTCACTGATCAAATATTTTTCTATCACATAAAATTTCACTTGTCTGTCTTCCATTTTCAAACATTTAATTCTGTTTGTCACAACACCATCTAAGTTTGCATCATTTTGGAACATTCGGTCTAGATAGTTCATCTTATTAATTGTTGCTAATTTATGATCTTATATATATACTGTAAGAGTAAGAGTACTGTAATGTATGATCATATATATACTGTAAGAGTCTATGGCATACGTAGATTGATGTCTTGGGTCTCATCATTCGACGATCTCTTTTCTGAAACCAGTGTGAGAATCTCGCAGCGGATGGCCAATATAAAAATGTTTATCAATTAATTTTAATATTTTTGAATAGAGTTGTAAGTGATGTAGGGATCCTGGATAGGAGAATTGATTCAGATACAACATTCAAAATAAATAACATTTATTTTTTTTAAAAAAAAAAGGAAATAAAACACAATATTAACATAATTCACTGGAGAGAGCTATCTGACCCGGAGATCATACCTGAGAGAGAGAGTAAATAAGAAATTACATCATTTGTCCATTATTCTTTTATGTCTTATTTCCCTAATCCTTGTTGGATGACCACTGATGGGACAGGACATATATTCACCTTTTCTACTCTAAATTTTTCATATCTTCTTTTTGGAAAATGTTTTTCTCTCTGCCTTGATCACCTCGTCTGTCCTTTCTTCTTGAAAGACAAATTTATCTATTGTTTATTCGATAAGAGATGATCATATTCTCTTATTGTTTAGCAGAAGGTCCTTCTGCTTCTCAGATGTTTCCAATTTTTATTCAAAAATTAATTTTAATAATTATAAAATTTTGTCAATTAATATATCTGTGGGTCAGAAGTATAGGACACTATGTCACATTTACTACATTTTACAGGAGAGCAGTTTGAATTTGTTTACGTTGTTCTCCCTTATGGACTTGGTGTTATTTAAAAGCACCGTAACTCCACCAATTATTGATGTAGGACATAGTGTTGTATACTTGTATAACTCCACCTAATTATTGATATAGGACATAATGTTATATACCTGTGGATAGAGGACGAGAAACCCATTGATTTGTGCCAATAATCTCATTTTGGCCAAAAATGGACATAGTGCCCTATACTTTGGCCAAAAATGGACATAGTGCCCTATACCTCCGACCCACAGATATATATTAAATTATTTTATTATGGTTCGCTGGTCTTTATAATACACACCACTCTCAGCCTCCACATTAAAATTATCTTTCACGTATTCAGTTTTTTAAACTTTTACTTTCTAATGTATCCTCCATATTTATAACTTTGCATTTACTCCATTTCTTTAATCAGCTATTAAAAATATTATCATCTGCAAAAATCATATACTAAACAACATTATTCTGTATATCTGATGTTAACTTTTCATGATCAAAGCAAACAAATCTGTGCTAAGGGCAGATCTTTGATGCAAACAAATGCCAACTGAAATTTTCCTAATTTCATTTACAACATGATAGAATTTTTTTACGTAATATCAGTTAATATTGGAAACTTTTTATGTGTATGGATATATTTAACAGTTAAATTTATATACAGTCAAACCTCTTTAAGCAATCCCTCTATAAACTGCCACCCTCGTTATTTGGATGAAAGCCAATAACAAATCTTCTCCTTTATGTTAAAACATGAAATTACCTCTATAAACTGCCACCTCACAAGGGAAATATTGTCCCGCAATTCGACATTAGTTCAGCGACAGATTACTGACGAATTGCGAGACACCACTGTATATTGGAAATAAAGTATTAATATGGTACAATATTGATATTTTTCTTTCAATACAATCTGCATATCAATACAAAACCCATGATAATGTATCAAATAAGATATCTTTCTTCAGTTGGCTGCCTTACTATGATGATTTGATTCAATCAGTGTTTCGATACAAGTAGGCCTAATCAATCTTTCATCATTTATAAATGTGTTTTCTTTGACAAAAATGATTCACAAATAATTATAACTTAGTACTGATGAGTTACCAGACCGTTTGCCAACTACATCACATGATAGTTTGTTCATAGCAGAACTTCAGTCTAGCTGCATTTTTAATAACGGCCATAATTTCAAAGTATTGATGAATGTAAATGATTTTTTTAGATATGCAACAACTGTAATGCGATATGAAACTGTCTCTTATTTTTATTCTTGATCACAGATAAACTAATATTACTGTAATTTATTGTATGCATTTATAAGAGAAGGAAATGCTAGATTTAATTATCAGTCAGTGAAAATAAAGATGCTGATTTGATTTTTTTCTCATCCAAGCTCATGGACTTCCTGAAATCTTTCACAAACCCCTTGTTAAGAACCCTGGCTTTGAATATGATTTTTAATATACAGTAGAACCTCAATATCTCGAACCTTACAGGAACAAAAAAAATTTGATATAAAGAGTTTTTGAGATATCAAGGTTTAATTTAAATAAAGATTTTTATGTCAATAATACATACTGTAGTTTTTAATATTGTATAAGACACTCTTTTTTCCTTGAAAATTAGCATCTAAATACTCCTGCATCTTATAAACCAAAATTTGAATAAATCAATCATATTGACAAAAACCTATCAACAATTAGAAGTGAAACTTAGAAGATGAAACTACTGTACAGCATGTTCAATATTCCGAGCATGTACAAAAAAGTTCCTGTTTCAGTTATTGGTAGCATATTTATGTTATTTTGTTAAATTTAAATCCTTTGTTTAGACTCCGAAAGCGAGGGAAAATTCATATTTTTAATTTCTCTAGCACAAAAATTATAAAATAACTCGAGATAGCGAGGGTTTTGAAGAAAATACTTCATGATAACTATTGAAATTACATTGATTTAATGCCAAAAGTGCATGGATAAAATTTTTTCCACATATCAAGGAGATAGATAGGTTCGAGATAACAAGGTTACACTGCATTCTTAATTTTCAAAAAGATATACTGATAATTTCTAATTTTTAACACATCTAAATTGATAAAGTTTTGATAAACCTCAATTTTTTAAAGAATGATAAACTTGTTTTTGCCAACTGAAAACTGGAACTGATGGCTTTATGTAAAGGATTTATTTACCATTTTTCTAAAATATTTTATGTTTTTATAAATATTTAGCAGAACGGAACTGCAGTTCATATTTTGTTTATTGTTTTTCAGAAAAATGAATTTTTATTTTAACTATTTCATTTCCAGATAAAATTTTCTTTAGATGTATGGATTTTTTAATACTTAATCTGACTTTATTTATTACAAAATAGATTTTTTTTAAATGAAAAATAAATAAATAATGCATTATTCAATATTAGAAGTTTTAACAAAGAAAACATCATTTTCAATTTATCAGAAACATTTTTAATATATAATTAGAATAGTTTCAACTACAGGAATATTCTAATATAAAATTTCAAAATCTAATTCATATTAATTAAGGCACTCCTCAATTTAAGACCTTTTCTAATTATGAATATTCATATTATAAACGTAAAATTTCATTTTCAAATTTAAAAAAACCTTCAAGAATTTTAAACATTATCATAGAAAAATGCTCTAGTAAGAAATATAATATAAAAATTGCAAAGTCACAATAATCAAAATTATTATTAAAATCTAACCTAATGGTTTTAACGACTCTTCAAATCCAGAATCCAGTCTGAGCTCAGATCTTTTAACTATTTCCTAAAATAAATATATCAAATCAAACCAATTACTAACTAACATCTACCCAACAAAAACAAACAACTGAAAAACTTACAGCTTAAAGTATCAAACAAATGTTACACCTAAATAGCAAAAAGTGATGTTAGAAAATAATAATAATAAATTGAATAAATTCTCAAAACAAATAATGTTAAATAATAAGATATAAATTTATTTGACTCAAACACTTACAAAAAAATGTAAACTAAAGCTTTATTTAAGCAATAATAAAGCATAAAGCAAGTTATCAATAAGACTTGTTTAATCAAAATTCAAATATTCAAAACAACAATAAATATAACCTTAAATATTAACTTAATTCTAATACTTTCACTCTTCAATACAAACTTAATCAATTTTTAATCTTTACAAGAAAGTTAGAAGTCACTAATCAGCTCTTCTTCAGTACAAAACATCTCGCTGTGTCAATTGACACACATTTTTATCCAAGTGACTTTTACAGTCCTGAGCTTATCTCATTTACATAAGTCATGCAACAAGTTCAAATTTCTTAGTTTACAGAGCATCCAATTCATGTCATCTTCTTTACATATTAATTATGTAATTACCAAATAAAACATTGATAAGAGATCATTCTTATATTCTCATGTTGGATCAGTGGTAAATTATTTAGAATAGATGACATCAAGATCCGATAGAGTTCATCAGGAGATGGATTTCCAGTCCGTAATACATAATTTCTAATTGATGAGACAGAACATGAAAAGTGAGTTAACTCTTTAAACTAAAATATAATATGTTAAATAATAATGAAAATAATAATAAATAATAAAGAGCATAATAAAATAATAATAGGATATGTTAGAGTTAATTTCTTCACAAAATTACAAGTTAATTAACATATCACAGCAGTATTTCAAAATGGTGGAGATTATACAAAAAATGTCTTGCTTTATAATTAGAAATTTTTATTCTAATTTCTAAAATAAGAAACTTATAATTAGTCCAGTTATGAAATACATTACAAAATACAGTGTATAAAGTGTTTTCAATACTTTTGGAGGCAACATAGCAAAGCATCTGAGTTACAGGCAAAACTTATGTATGAATTAAGTTTGTAATATGAGGAGTGCCTGTATTTTAAATTAAATATAAATTACCATAATATAACAAATAAATTAGTTGCTTTTAAGTCAAAATATACATAATAATATTCCTTACAATAACTAACAGAAAAAAAATAGTATAAAGAAATATTATGTACTATTGAATTTAATAAATATCTTACAGAATAAGATATATTTAAATTGGATAATTGATTTTGAAATTCTTAATTAAGGATGAATTCTGTTGATTCTTCATCAGTCTAATAATTAATAAAGTTTTTATCCTACATAAATCCATAATACTTATAATTATTTTAAAATCATAACTATTTGAGAATGCATTGAAACTTAATTATATCCATTTTAATTTTAAAAAAATAAATACTTTTTGATATATATATTTTTAAACATAAGAATTTATTAGAACAGTGCTTCTCAAATTATTTGATGTGGCAGACTGGCAATTTTTTCATTGTACCAGCAATCAACATAGGTTGTTTAGGTTATATTACTTGGAGGTATTACAAAATTTGAATTAAAAAATGATTATTATTACAAGAAAAATATTAAAATAAAGATATTACATTCAGTTAAAGAAAAACAATCAAAAATATGTTAATAATAAATATTGATATTATGTATATCATTGTTATTCTTCCAAAAACATATTTCTTTCTTTCCTGATCACTTGCTATAGATTAGTAACTGATAGCTGAAGATCTAGCACTGGTTCAGAGACCATCAATTTAAAAAGCACTGTGTTAGAAAATAAAAAATTCTACAACTGATGCCATACAATTTTTTTTAATTTTGATAAATCTAATTATATGATGACTGACTACTATAATTAATTTTGTGCTTGAATAAGTAAATAATAATAATAATTTGTTTCAGGTTAAAGGTGGAGTTGCTGAAGCAGACGGAAGACTTATCCAAGGTGATCAAATTCTTGAAGTGAACAATATTGATCTTAAAAATTCCAGTCAAGAACATGCAGCTGCTATTTTGAAGGTAATCATTCAATTTTTATTTAAATTATTATATTTATTTTCATTATTTCCTTTCTGATATAATTGGTTGTTTTTCTTTTTTGAAGAAAAATTTGAAAATGTTATCATATACAGGTAGGCCTTGATTAGTGATAATAATGGGTTCCATGATTTTCTCGCACTATTCGAAGTATTAACTATATATAAAATATAGAAATTGGTTCTTGCTTTATGAGATTCTGGCCATTAGCCAGACTCACGATGAATAACCACAATACTAACTGTTTAAGAAATATTTATTATCATATTTTTTACATCGTTGTTCATCATCTAAATTAATAACTTAACCAGTATTGCGTCTCATACCCTCATCAAACCAACAGTCAAATAGAAAGCGGAAGTTGAATGCCGCTTTTATGTCGCATTTACTGCCAGAGAGGACCTTCAAACCGATGGTGGCAGCTTAAAGAGGTTTGACTGTATATATGATGTTATTGATCCTTCATACATATACTAACAGTTCTTAGTTTATGAGTTCTCACTTAATGAGTTCAGAGTTTTTTCAAATATGAAGTATCAAAAAATTGAAAATATGAATCTCAATTGTAATAAATATATATTAAACATTTATGAAAAGGCATTTCAAACTGCATACATAGTTGTACATTACAGTGCAACTGGGTTTATAGCAAAAACTGTCATGTGCTATGAAATTAGAAAATTCAAAATGACAGCTGAAAAGCAGTAGTAGTTTTCTCAAGTTTTACTAGCATATTATGCAAACAACTTGCATTCCAGATTTCTAAGACAGTATTTTATTTGTATAAAAGTGCATCTATTTTTCTATTAATAATAATAATAAATAAAAATTCAGAATATTCATATGAAACAAATAATTTTTTATTATTATAATTTGCTTGATTTTAAAGGCTATATTTTCATTTATTTAGATAGATAAATTATTATTTAATCATAAACTACTGATTTCGTTGATCTTTACAATTTTATTATGGTCAAATTGGATAACTGAGAACAGAACTCCTGATCTTAACATTATGTCTATGGGAAATTTATTCTTGGTTTACAAGTTCCTACTTTATGAGAAATTTCTAGGCTCAAATTAATTCATAAAGACATGAATTAATTGTATACTTAAAGAGAATTTGCTTCATTTCATTACCTATCAAAGTACTT
The DNA here is from genome assembly GCA_000484575.1 of Olivierus martensii. Lineage (NCBI taxonomy): Eukaryota > Metazoa > Arthropoda > Arachnida > Scorpiones > Buthidae > Olivierus > Olivierus martensii. Next base: position 284,790 of record AYEL01087537.1, on the reverse strand, counting down.
CCCTTGGCATTCTGTCATAAGGTTTTTCCAAGTCAATAAAGACCATATGAAAAATTTTTTTCTTTTCTGTACTTTTCCATCAAATTCTCATGCAAAAAAATGGCTCCACTGTTAATCTACCTAGCATAAAACCAAATTGGTTTTGAAAACTGAAGTTATAGCTCTTAGCACACTTGTACTGGCTATAGGAAACTTTTGGGGACTCATTTAACTGGGAATATCATCTTAAATGGATTTTCATTTTTTTGTAGGAAATCCAAAAATAAAAAAAAATCAATATGAAATTCAAACATTTTCTGTAGGAATCACTTTCTGTCAACAATATTTCTACTACCATACTTTTAAAGGAAACTGTTTTTGAATGGGCTAAAATAATTTCAAAAAATGGGTTGAAATTGGTAAATTATCAGAAGAAAATGTTTTAAAAATTTTTCAACATAAAGTCACTCCCTTATCCAACTCGACAATATCACAATTATATAATCTCTTACACTAATACTAACGGCTTTCATATTTATACTGACAAAAATCAGACTGTTCCAAATCTAACGACGGGGTAGGCTCGGCCTTTTGTGTTCTTAGAGGTATGGAGGTATTGCAATGTTCAGACTTTAAACTTAACGATAACTGTACAATTGTACAGGCGGAAGTTTTCGCTGTTATTCAGGCTTTAAAATGCATTGAGAAAGACAAACTTCAGGATGTGCTCATTTGCATGGACTGGAGAGTTGTTTTGGATTTTATCCAATATCCAAAAATCAGAACAAAATTAGATTATTCAGGCTTTAAAATGCATTGAGAAAGACAAACTTCAGGATGTGCTCATTTGCACAGACTCGAGAGTTGTTTTGGATTTTATCCAATATCAAAATAAAAATTTTTAAATATATTAAAAGAGGTTTTATTTATTAATAAAATAAGACATTAAAAATAAGAAATTTTTGATAAAAATATTATAAATCTATTTGAAAACACACTCGTGTACAAATGAAAAATTAACATCTTAAAATATTTATGAAATTTTTGTTTTACAAAATTTCAATATATCTTCATCAATAAACAACATGAATTATAATTTTCGATGAAATTATTTCTTGAAAATTTCTTATTGTTTTTTTTCAATATCTTAAAAAAATTACTTAAAACTAACATTCAAATTTATCTCATAAATAAGCAACATAAATTATAATTTTACTGATTAGTTTTTTATACAGAATTGTCTATAATTATGACTAGTCATAATTATATTAATACTGGTAAAACATAGTTATAATTTTACTTGACCATTATTTCAATGTGCAATAATTAAATAATGAATGTTATAATATTAATACTTGTATTAGAATATAATTTTGATTTTATTATTTATGAAATATTTGTTGAAAATGTTTGATTTTTTGAATAAGAATTTAAAATTTAATTTTAATTATTACAGTTAAAATATTATAATTATTACCTTCAACAATCTTTCAATTAAAATGTTTTCTACTAGTTTATTTTGCTAATAGTTACAATTTTAATCGTAAATGGCTTTATTATGTACAATAAAACAAGAATCGTTCGAAAAGTGTATTAATTAATCCAGTTGATTAACGTCGAGATGCTAGACAAGAACAGATTGGAATACAGTAGTTGTTAACATAGTTTTCCTTTATGTATAAATATGATATTATTCTCATTACCTGATATTATATGTAAGTATATTAATAAGAAAGTTACACATACCAGTTCTGATGTAATTAGATATCATTTATAGTTTAAAACTTTAAGCAATTAATATTATCGATCTGAGATTTAATTATCAAGAAAATTGACTGTAAAATTTAATTATTTTAAAAGATTTTAATTGAGAATTGTCCCGGAATCGATGCGACAGCACGGAATTATCTCAGATTCACTTCATATAATCTAAGTATAGATTTAGGAAAATAAGAGATGTACTTTAGTCTGTTTTCTAAGATACATTGATTTCCTAAATTAATAATATACAACCAATAAGTTGCTAGATAATATAGTAAATAGTAAAAAAAAAAGAAATTAATCGTTTATTTAAGATTTTCCAAAAAAAAAATATTTCATCAAATGCTTATTAAATTATCAATTATAATCAAGAGATTCAATTTTGAACGTATTGAATTAATATGTATCAGTACATATTAATTCTACCTCTTGATTTAGATTAATTAATATTCGAAATCGACTCCCTTACATATATAGGAACATATATGTTGAATGTAATAATATCATATAACATTAAATTCTGCATGAATTATTTTATACCAAGAATTGGTTATTTGACTAGAATAAGTTTATCTGTTCTATCAGATGAAATATTCTATTTGCAACAATAAAATATTCGTTTTTTATATATGATAGAATAGTGCTTGGCATCCGTTGCAAGGAAAATACCCACTTTCTACGGAAACATAATAGCTAGAATTTCTCTGTTATTAATATTTTTATGTTATTAATCAAATGTAACTATTAAGACAGTTTGAAAGAAATAAAATAAATATTAAAAATGAATGAGAGTCTCTAGGATAAGAGTTAATTATGCATATATTTTAACGAATTATTAATTCGTGAGCAAACTAATCGCTCGTATATTAAATAATTGTCATAAGTCAAGTTTTCTTATCTATTATATATTTCTATGATTATTCAATACATCAGTATCAAAACTGTAAATTCCTTATTAAAGTAAAAATCAGGAATACTGAAGAAAAGATGAAAAAAAAGCATAAGTATAAAATCACAATACTGATAGTTATATAAGAAGTAAAACCAAAACAGAAAAGATAACAGGAACAATTAGAAGCAGCAAATGGTGTTGAATAAGCTCGTAGCTAGGTATAATGTTAATTGCTGGAGAAAGAAATAGTAGGCAACTAAGATATGGAGAAAAGATAGCTTGGCCAGCAATACTAACACTGAAGAAATAATAGAAAGCAAAAGATTCACAATAATTGGCCACATGTGACACTATATATGTTTCCTCCATTTGGTTACAGATGTATCTATCTTTAGATAGAGTAAGATAGGTACATCTGGAAATAAATGAAGGAGAAATATACAGTTTACCGCAGTGGATGAAAATTCAAATGCTGAAAATGTTGATGATGAATCACAACTTAAAAGTTTTGATAAAACTTAATTCATCTAATATCATGGTACTTCATTTACTTCATTTTATGTGCTTTTTTAAATTAATCAATAAAATTAATAGTTGAGTAAATATTTGTCATTAAATTTATATATAAATGATTTCAAAAGTTTCATAATTCTTATTTTATATCATCTTAACAAAAATTCGTCATATGATCTATTCCTGTTTGAATATTGACGTATAGAAATTAATTTTCTCATATAGATTAATTTTACCTCTACCATTTCTGTTTATGTTACTCTAATAAGATATCTCTGACGTTCAATATTTGACAATCCCAAACATTACCAGAGGAAAGAAAAACTTATTCTGCTCTACATACTTTAGGAAATTGTAAAAATATAGATGTTTTTATAACAAAGAAATTATATTATCACAAGAATATTAACGCTTCTTAAAATCGATTCTTTTAAAATGGCGTTAAAGATAAGCGTCTTATTAAAAGAAGAAAGTAAACAGGTCATAAGAATACAATGATCGTCATAAGATATTCAATAAAATATATTTTTGCAAGTAAACATCTTAATAGGCTATCTAATATATTGCTTATAAAAATTTAAATTCTATAATATTATATGATATCAAATAAAAATAACAGAAGAAAATTCTATTTCTAAAATCTTTATCTCAATTTGTGATCATATACATAACAAATATCTTGTCACTATTTCGTTTCAGTAATTGAAAACATCTCCAATATTAATACATTATAATAAAATAAACTTTAACCTTTATGGTAAAAGCTTAAGCTTTTTATACGAAATTTAATTAAATCAAAAATAAATTCTCTGTATATAGACTTAAAATTAATTGAATTAATAAAGATATTTTTGTTACGAAATTTATGGGAACATAAATAACACATTAATTGCATTTATGGTAACAGCGAGTTCATGTATAAGAGATAATTAATATTTTTTTGGTAAAAACTAGATTATATAGTCAATTCTTATAAAATATGATTAAAAATTATTCATTTATTACGTTATTAAATGTCTTCAGTTGCGATATCTCCTTTAAATCCTATAAACAGGAAAAAAAAGTATACATTATTAATATTTTTGCATGAATTTAATCATAATTTATGAGATCATGATAATTTTTATTTCATAAAACATTAGTTAACAACAGTTTTTCAACTGATTTAAGAGTAGATTTGTTCAAATATTTGTTCTATCATTTTGATTCTTCATTTGACAAATTTTTATTCATTCTGATATATATTTTATTTATTTCATCCGGATAAAAGATCTCTTTATAATTTTAATATTATAACATAAAATTTCTTAAACCATTTATAAAATATTTTGCAAATAAATTTTTTCAACAGTTTGTAAATTTTATACAAGAATTGGTTTTAAAAGTTTATTTTAAAAAAAGTAGATGAATAACGGAGAATTGAATGATGTGAAGCTGGTGACTCCATTCTTGTACAATGCGGAGTCAAAGGTAAAACGATAATAGTCAAAGGACTGTTCAAGGTGATCAGAATCATAAGAATGAATTGTCTTATTGAAGTTTTTTTTTTGCGGCCCACCTAAACTCAAACCTTTTTATTTTGGCCCATGTTAGCCTTTGAGTTTGACACCCTTGCCGTAGACATTGCAACACTGCCTAGTGATTATCAAAAATAGGTAAGAAAATATGTGAATAAGATAGATTAATCCCATGAATTTTTTAAATTATGGTTCGTTCAATATAAAGAGCTATTCATATAACAAGAAGAATTTTTATATCGCCATAAAATTATCTTTTCAAAATAAATATTTCACTGCTTTCTTATCCATTTAATAACTTCATCACTTGTATTCACTATAAATAAGTTGTTGAAATCATTTCTGGGAAAGGAGTAACATTCCGAATAACAAGATTTCTATAGAAAACAGCATAATAGATAAATAAATTCACTGAATAAAAATAGAAATGATTTATTTACTTATTTCAATGATATTTCTCTAGTACAGTGTTACAAAGCGAGAATGATTTCAGAATGAATTATTTATGATCAAAATAATATAAATCAATAAGTTTTTATTGTTATACAGTCTAAATGTGAAAACATTTATTTTCCTTGTAAATTAGTATCAAAACATAATTCATAAATATTATAACTGCATCCTAACATTAAAATTTAATAATATCTAACAGGAGACTGTATTTATGATATAATTATATCTACTTATAAAGAGTGACTGAAGAATTTTCACAAAAATTTTTGTACTGTGCATAATACTTTTATAAATTTTAAAATGTACATATTTGTTTAATCATGGTTGAAACGTCTTTTGTACTTCCACTACTTTTTTGTGCCCGCTGGACATCTCCTACTGTGTGAGATGTATATTTCCCACGCTTGTAGTTAGTCTGTCTGGGCAGTTTTGGTTCAGACCTGATAAAGTGTAGACCATGTTATAGTTTTGTACTGTGTATATTAGTAAAATAAATATTTTAAATTTGTGTTTGTTACAATTTTTAAGCTTTTGTAATTCACTTTGAGAACAACTAAATTATTTTTTCTTGAATTATATTGCTTCAATTATTTTAAAATTTATTACAAAATTCATAATAGAATAACTGAAGAATATTTTAATCCTAATAAAGTTGAATCAATATTATTATTTATTGTTGGCGATAAATCAAGGACTATTTGTATTATTTTCACTTTCAATAACCTTATTAAGATGGCTCCAGGAGAACAGAAAGTGAAATTTATGAAGACTTCAATTAAATTTAAAAATTCAACGAACAGTATTTCACACTGTAAGGTATTTCATTCAATTTTAATTTATTTTTTTAGAGGAAGTGGTATCAAAGAAATTCTCAAAATATTATTATCTATATAAGTTAAAAAATACTGTATGTAGTATCGTATAATATCAATATCAATAATATCAATTAAATATGTAGTATTTAATATATATTAATAACATTCATTTAGAGCTATATATACAAAATCGAATGTCTGAATGTCTGTTCTCCATGTCATTCCCAAAACGTTTGATGTACAGGGAACAAACATTGAATTCCTATGCCTCTAATATAATGTAGTTTGGATCAAATGCGTTTCATGTGTTCAAATTTGGGTGTTTCTGAAATGAGTATTGTAACAAACACAGAACGAGCAGGAAGGTTTTACAATTTTTTATAAATTATAAAAACAAAATGGTATTCCATAATACCCCCTTTTCCTCCTAATATACTATATGTAACGCCAATTAGGCTGCCTTAAATACTGTATACAAATATTCGAATATGCAGAATTTATTTTAATCGAAACCAAGAAGGTTTCCCGAATTTTTCAGTCCTTTGTGTATCCGCTGGTGGTCCTGTAACGCATTCTTATTTTTGAATAGCCCAATCTCTATTGTTGGATTAATGGCCAGTGATAATGAAAACGAAACTTCCCAGTCAAGAACAGAAAATAAATTGAAACTAATGAAAGCAAATGTTGCTGCATATTACACTGTGATAAACGACAAAATTCAGCCCAGACTGCAGGATTGATCACAATTCCGTTAAAAAAATTTTCTAAGATTATTCAAAAACAGTATCATTAGTTTTCTATTATACCTGTACTATGTTTGGTGGTTTGATTAAATAATATGCAGTTGAGTATTCTAATTCTAAAATGAAAATTTATTTTAAAAACTAAGTATTATTTTTACATCATATACAGGTGTTTTTGTATTCAACGGAATTTAAAAATACTTTTCGTTTCTACGTTAGAAAATTTCGCGTTATATAAATATTTGCTTCACTATTTCTATGGAAATTGTTTGGGAATAAAAATATTTTCCTTGTTGAGCAGATTTCCGGCTTGTACGATGTCCAGTTTACAGAGATTTTACTATATGTAAATAAAATCAAACTGAAATCATTTTGATAATGGTGTAATGTTCTTTTTGAGATGATTTAAATCGATTTTAAATCCGATATTCTTATTTCCTTTTTTGAAAATGATCGGATTTGTTAAGTGAGATGCTTCATATTCGTAGTTGACCATATCACAAATATTAACTATTTATATTGAGATCTAAAATTATTCATTCAACTATATCAAATGCAAACTGATCTAATTAAATCTCTACACTGGTCGCTTAAATCCTCCAAATAAACTTATTAACTTTCCATTTAAAGTCAGATTTTTTCAGGTGAGAACAACCGGTTGCAGACTACTGGTAAAGCATGTTGCTGCCACTTAATGTAGCAGAAGTTCCCAAAGTGCAGCCAGCAAATCCTAGAAATGCGGCCCGCGATGTCAGATCATCAGCGATCTTAAATTTATAGAGATAATTTACATTTTTACTAAAAATACATAAATTTTATCATATTATTATTAAAAATTGTTCAGTTAAAAATACATTTATAAATGCTTCTAAATATGTATTGAGAAGTTTTTTTGCCAAGAAATGTATAAGTGAAATTACTGAAATATGAAATTAATGAAACATTTCTCAACCATGAGTATTAATAAGTCCAAATTGAGACCAAAATTAACTGATGAAAATTTACAAGCGGTGTTAAGAATACATTTAATCGACTGAGGACAAAGGCTCAATGATATTATTAAAAGAAAACAACTGCACATGTCAAAAACTTCAGATTGATGAATTTATTATTTTTCTTATTTGAAATTTTTAACTATTTTTGAAATGTGTTAATTTAATCAGTTTGTAATAAAAAGTAATTATTGTCATAAACAAAGAACTACTAAGTTATAAAATTAGTATAAATCTTTCCCTTCTGTCTAACTTTTTATCGATTTGAATGTATTTTTCCATAAGGCCACCAAAATTTTGGAGGCTCGCGAAATATTTTGGAATTTACCATCTGCCCAGACTAAGCAAAACTTTGGGAAAACCCTGGACAGAAGATTTTTGCTAAGAGCAGCATAGACCTAAAGTCTCGGAGTTTACGTTGCGGCGCATTAACGCTAAATATGAACAGCTACACGGCGAAAAAACTGGCGGTTGTTATGAAGAAAGCGCACTCAAACGTTAACTCTTGCTCTTCATGTAAACCTGCCTTAAGGATAGATGTCACAGGCGTAAAACACGGCATCAATACGCTGACGTGAATCCGTCACGCACAAAACAGTGGGCATATCAATGTTCAAATCGAAAGCATGCGAAATGACATAAATAAACGACGTCGTTTAGATATTAGGCCTGTGACATCATTTCAAATTACCTGATTCGACAAGGATAGCGAAACTCACGAATTGCTTTATTTTGCAATGACTTCATCATAAATTTATTGAATGACTCACAAAATTCAAAATCTAAATAGAATTGCATGAATGCGTGACATATATCGTTTCAGAGAACAACAAAGTTTCAACAACCTACTCATATTCCAAAGATGAATGGTCAATTAAACAAAGATCAATTTTGCCATAAAGTCGCAGCGTTTAGCCATAGAGAGGAAGTGATATCATAAGTATCGATTCATCCATGTATTTACATTGCGTTTTTCTCCTGTCTTAACAGACTTTTATTTTTAACTATTATTATTAACAAAAATCCCAGGTAAAGTTGAAAACGACGTAAATCAAAACGAGGTATGACTGTATTTATTTTAATTCATTCAATCATTCATAATCGTTAATAATTATTAAGTTAAATAATAATTATAGAATTAAAAATTGATTTATCGTCGTATAGATACGTCAATGATTTCTCAACAGCCAAAGCATGTCATTAAGAAACAGAACTACAGGCAGTTAGGCCCAGTTGCACGGATTGTCGCTATTTTTTAATAAAAATAATATTTAGGTTTCTAATCTTTAACCATAGTTCACTTTTTGATTAAAATTTTCTACCGTTTATTTAGAGTGTCTTGTTTAATCTGATTTAGTTAAATTATATCACCAAATATTATTACAAATTTTTGATAATAGCGTTTTAGAGTTCAATACAGACCGATAAATCAAAGGCTGGAATTCAACAGACCTGGTTCTCCTGAAAAAAATTAGAGCAGTAGAACATAGAATTAAATTCGGATTCTTCAATTTGGTAACTATGTGACCATTTTATTTGCTTTAAAATCATTAAAAATATAGAATCACGAAAACAAAAATGTTTTCTTAGTTTTTTCGTTATGTCACTGTTTTATAATCCTTCTAGCTGATCCACATGAATAATTTTCCATGCTTTTTTAACGAAATTTATTTGCTAACCTATAATTTATTTAAATATCTTTCCTCATACAGTTCTTTTTAATAAATATTTTAAACTAAGCTCTTTCTATTAAAACACTTTTTGTTGAGAAATTTCAACTTGTTTCTCTAAAGTGTTTTTTAACTTTTGACTTTCATGGTATGGAACCACACTAAAGATACCAAAGAATCCCATGTGTTCACGAGCAAAAATTTGGGCACTATTGCTATATACGTTGATAAATATCTGATTTTATTTAATTCTTCTAATTATATAGAATTTAATGATTTATTATATTAAAATATGCATTGTATAGTTAACAAGAGGTTTATTGGAGTGTAAATGGTAGTGTTTTGTTTAGCTAATTTTCTTAATTCAAAGGTTTTAGATACACATCTGTTGTCATTTAACTTTCTGAATGTTAATCTATGAAATATACAAATATTATACAGTCAGACCTCATTGCATGGTCATTTCTGCAGACTTCCGAAAACTGACCTCATAAGCGGAGTGTCCATATATATATGGAGTAAGAAAAATTCAGTTTAAGACAGCGGAATTTTATATATACAATGAAAGCATTATTTTCGTCGGGACTCCTAAAAATACTATGAATACGAGAAAATGATAGATGCAGGTCTATATAAAATGGAAAAGAAAAAAACATTAAATTAAAAGTTAACATTAATAATAATACAAAGCACTGTAACCAATCGTGGACATATATTGAACCTTATACTGTGCATTATCTAATAAAATAAGCGAAAAGCGTAATGAAATGATTTACTCATAGTCATTGTTGCCAAATCCAATTCATGGAAAACCACGAAATATTAGAGCCAAGAGCAATAGTAAAATTTTTATATCAAAAAATAATGATTTAAATTTTTTTTCACCTAAGGGAATTATAAATTTACTAAATCTTTATATCTAGTAAAAAAATATTTGATGTAAACAGTCAAGTTTGAATATCCATTTAGATATGAAAGATAAAAAAACAAAAAAAAACAAGAAAATCATTTGCAAAACTAAAAATCAACAGATCTGGCAGCATGCAAGAATTCATCATTCCTGTGGAGCAGGAAATGTGGCGCCTGCATAGTGTGATAACATTTACATGCGAAATGAAGATTTGAAAAGCGGTCATATTTATCTGTACGAATTTATTAAATAAAACGTATAAAAATCATATTTACTGCTAAGTTGAATCTGCATTATTTTAAACGGCGGACAAGTGTTTATCTTCGAAATTTCTCCGACTTGAAGATCTCTTGTCCACTTGAAGATCTTTGCTCTTGCTAGTGTAATGGTCTTTTAATATTTCTTTTTTTCGGATTGAAAAGAGCATCGAAATTACTCGAAGAATGGTTGTTGAAATTCTTTGCCATGAACTGAAAGTGACGATATAAATGGTTATATATTTAACGACTGACTGTATAGGCGGTAACAAAATATACAGAATTTTTATTAAGTCAGTAGGGAGTTTTCAAAATGTCCATATATGCGAGGATGACCTTATAAGCGGGTAACCATATAACAAGTTCTGACTGTATTAGATTATATCTTAATTTTTTCAAATAAAATATAAAATTATAATGTATAACGATTATTTCTTTTTAATACTAAGTAATTTTATTTTTAGGAAAAATTAATGCATCATTATTAAATAATAATCAAGAAAGCATATCGAAATTTATTTAGAAAAAAAAAAACGCTTTAAAATGGAAAATTTAGAATCTTATTTTTATAAAATAAAGGATCAACTAACTAGCAGAGCAGATTTACTCGCCATTCTTATTCATCGGGGCGCCATTTTTAGCAAATTGCAATGCGTTGGGATTGGAGAAAATTGTCCTTCTTATACGGAGGTGATTAATTCCGATATTCCACCCGAAAACTGGAATTCCGACCAAAGCTGCTACCAGTTTAGATATTTAGACGATAAAAAGAATCGTTTCTTATTGAAAATTGCAAACGAAGAACGACTTGAAACTTTATTCATCCATTTGACAATTGTCGATGCCAATGTTTCAATCAGAAAACGGCTGAGAATTAATGAATATATTGGCGATTCGTTGAACGAATTTCAAACTGCATACAAAAAACATGAGAAAACGGTTGATCTTATGATGGATTTTATGATATGGAGTCTCCATGAGAAAAATCTAGAGAGGTATTGTTTGATAAAATGAAAACAATGAATATTTGTACTTAACAACTTCCTTTCCAAAAAACTGGCTTTAAAAACTGAAAAAACTTTTTCCTCTTATATATCATTAATATTTGAACTCAATTAGCATTTTCTTTAAAAATGTTTAATACTGCCATTTAATAATGATTTATAATCAAGGAATTTCAAATTACTTATTTTGTTATGTACACATTCTTCATTAAAAGAAATTCTTTATATTAAAATCTATCGTATTTATTATTTAAAGAAATTCTGATATTTATAGTTTTCAGACACGATTTTCTATTTATACACAAACATGAAATATGCTTTATGTTTTCTTAACTTTAAAAACACCTAACTTTGAGGGAAATCGCTGAAGTTTAAAAACGAAAACATTTTTTAGGATCAGTACTAATAGACATTAACTTTTCATGTATTTAGAAAAACATATTTTTCAATTTTATTTTATACTTCAATTCTGACAACAAACGGAAGTTCGTCAAATTTTGAAAGTAATTTATGATTTATTACGCTAAAAATAGATGACAAATAATAATAATAATCAAAATATTTATCGAGATTTTCCTTTAGTGACGTGCTACATGCGTGGAAAGATTTTTTAAGATTTAGACGGATGAAATAATTCAGTCTAATTTATTAAAAAATTTTCATTAAATTTATTGATAACAGTCTCAGTTTTCGATTAAATCTTAATGGTATCGTTATCCGTATGTTTTCTAATATTATTTTAAAAAAATCAAACAAGAACCACTTTGATGATCGTGTAATACACGCTATTTCGATTCAAACTTTGCTTTCTTCAATAAAAACTTTATACACAAGCACCTTTTTACTGCTTATGGTGCTTGTGTATAAAGTTTTGATCGTGTAATATAACATTCTCTTCTTATTGAGAGGTTCTAAAATCGATTTTAAATCCGATATTCTTATTTCTTTTATGAAAATGATCGGTTTTGTTAAGTTAAATCTTTCATATCCGTAGTTGACCATATCACAAATATTAACTCTTTATGTTGAGATCTGAAATTATTCATTGAATTATATCAAATGCAAACTGATCTAATTAAATCTCTACACTGGCCGCCTAAATCCTCCAAGTAAACTTATTAAGGTTCCACTTGCACAAATATAGATTTATTCAAAGGCTAGATTCTTGCCTTTATTTCTTTTTTCATTCTGAACAGTTCATGAGAAATTTGGAATAATCAAACTGCTTAATAGCTTTCCAGGTGGGAATCCCTATAAAAATGAAAGAAGCTATTCTAATCAAGAAGATGCATAAGGAAAAGAAAACGTTATACTATTATAGTTTATGAGAGTATGTTTTGTTTTGGTATAGGTAACATTAACATTTGTTAAAATAATTATTCATCTAGCTTTAAATGTCGTGAAAAATTTATTATTTATTAATTTATTTAAAGATTTTGTACTTCACCTTACGTCAGTGGTTCTTAACCTGTGTTTCGCGAACCTGTTACAAGTGTACCGCGAAATTATGAAAGCGACGCCTACTTGAATGGCTTTAGCGTACTGCGCAGTACGCATTTTATAATATAGACAAGATTTAACTGCATTTCCGAATAAACTATTAAGCATATTTACCCACAAAAGCACTTAATATTTTGCTACAGTTTTCGATATCATATTTGTGTCAGTTAGGCTTTTCAACATTAACGAACATAAAATATAAAAAACGCGTAAGACATAGGAATACTGATGGAGAAATGAGGGTAGCTGTATCACATATTAGACTTGATGTTGACCAAATCTTTAAAAGACAATTAGTTCAGGCATCGCATTAAACTTTATTTAAAAATGTTCCATTTTCAAAAAGAATTACTTCCAGTTCTTAAAGAATATATGTTTTCGGTGGGGGGTCAGCTGTGTCCTCCCCTTGTTAGTGTGCTGTGCAGTACTCATTTTATAATACAGACAAGATTTAACTGCATTTCCGAATAAACTATTAAGCATATTTACCCACAAAAGCACTTAATATTTTGCTACAGTTTTCGATATCATATTTGTGTCAGTTAGGCTTTTCAACATTAACGAACATAAAATATAAAAAACGCGTAAGACATAGGAATATTGATGGAGAAATGAGGGTAGCTGTAACACATATTAGACTTGATGTTGACCAAATCTTCAAAAGACAATTAGTTCAGGCATCGCATTAAACTTGATTTAAAAATGTTCCATTTTTCAAAAATGAATTACTTCCATTTCTTAAAGAATATATGTTTTTTATCGTTATTTAATGTGTAATGTATAATTTTTTAGTAAAATACATGTTCATGAATATTTTTGTTATTTGTTTTATGATCTTACTGATATAGTGTTCGCAAATTTTCTTTACACTCAAATGTGTTCCGTGATTTCGAAAAGGTTAAGAACCACTGCCTTACGTCATCAATTTGTTCTAAGATTCGCGAATTAAGTCGAATAAGCTATTTATAAAACGATCAGTACAAAAAACGCTTTTTTTATAATTAATCGTTTCTGAAAAAAAAACCTTATCGTTTCGCGTCGCTTTGCCGTGTGTATAAACAATTTATACACACGGCAATGCGACGCGACACACAATTTAATCATGTTTGAAAAATACGCACATAATTTAACCATATTTGCAAAGGAAGACTTTCGATAAATTTCTTCATTCTTAGATACTTCAATAAATTCTTCATCTGATTTTAGATTTTTATTTAAGCCGTTTATTATGTTTGTAAATCATGATGAAAGTTGTTCCGGAACTTCTTATTTTATATGTACTAAAAAATTTAAAATAAGTTCTCAAAAAACATATATATTTTTCTATATCAATTTCAGTTTATTTTTGTTTGTTAGTCAGAAAAATGAAGTATTTGTTAATTCTTACACGTTCCCATACTACAGACTAGCGCCCCACAGTTTGGAAACCACTGGCAGGAGTTCCCAAAGTGCGGCCCGCAAATCCTAGAAAAATCTAAAATCAAAAATAAATAAATTTTATCATATTATTATTAAAAATTGTTCAGTTAAAAAAAATATATATATATATAAATGCTTTCATATATGTATTGAGAAAGTTTTTTCGTATATATAAGTGAAAAAACTTTCTCAATCATGAGTATTATTAATCAGTACAAATTGAGATCAAAATTAACTTATGAACATTTACGAGCGGTGTTAAGAATACATTCAACTGACTTAAGGCAAGGCTCAATGATATTATTAAAAGAAAACAACAACTGCACAAGTCACTCACTTCAGATTGATAGATCTTCCACAATCTTGAATTCATAGAGATAATTTGCATTTTTACAAAAAAATAAACATCATATTATAATTGAAAATTGCTCAGCTAAAAAAAAATAAATGTATAAATGCTTCCAAATATGTTTTCATTATTTGGAAGCACTTATTTATGCAAAAAAACTCTCTCAATCATGAGTATTAATAAGTCAACACTTCAGATTGATGAATTTATTATTATTTTCTTTTTCTATTTGAAATTATTTAGTTATTCTTGTTTAATTGTTTTTCAATTAAACAGTTTGTAATAAAAAGTAATTATTGTCATAAATAAAAAACGACATGTATTGTCATAAATAAAGAATGATTATGTTATAAAATTAGGATAAATCTTCCCCTTGTGTCTAACTTTTTATCGATTTGAATGTATTTTTCCATAACACATTTTTGGCCAGCCAAATATTTTGGAATTTACAATTTGGTCCACCTAAGCAAAACATTGGGAACTCTGATCTAGAGAGACGATTTTGTTAAGAGCAGCATAGATCCCCAAGTCTCGGAGTTCACGTTGTGGCGCATTAATGCTAAATATGAACAGCCACACGGATGAAACCGCGATGAAACGTTAACGTGTGCGCTTAGTATAAACCTGCCTTTAGGATAGATCTCACTGGCATAAAACGCGAATCAATACGTTGACGAGAATGCGTCGCGCATAAAACGGTGGGCATACCAATGTTCAAATCCAAAGCATACGAAATGATATAAATAAACAACGCCCTATTGGGCTTCTGACATTATTTCAAATTAGTTGATTCGATACGGATAGCGAAACTCAAGAATTGCTTTATTTATCGATACTTCATCATAAATTTATTGAATTGCCTGATTTTGCAATCAGAAAATCTAAAAGAATTGCATGAATGCGTGACATATACCGTTTTACAGAACAACAAATTTTCAACAAGTAACTCATATTCCAAAGACGAATGGTCAATTAAACAAAAATCAACTTCGATATAAAGTCGCAGCGCTTAGCCATAGAGCGGAAGTGATATCATAAGTATCGATTCAACGATATATTTACAACGAGTTTTTCTCCTGTCTTAATGGACTTTTATTTTTTCCTATTATTATTAACAAAAAGTCCACGTAAAGTCGAAAACGACCTAAATCAAAACGAGGTAAGAGTGGACTTTTATTTTTTCCTATTATTATTAACAAAAAGTCCACGTAAAGTCGAAAACGACATAAATCAAAGCGAAGTAACACTGCATTTAATTTTAATTCGTTAATCTTCATAATCGTTAATAATTATTAAGTTAAATAATAATTATGGAACTAAAAATTGATTTATCGTCGTATAGATATGTAAATAATTTCACAAGAGCCAAAGAATGTCATTAAGAGACAGAACTATAGGCCCAGTTGCACGGATTGTAACTATTCTTTAACAAAAATAATATTTAGCTTTCTAATCTTCAGCCATAGTTCACTTTTTGATAATAAGTTCTACCGATTGTTTAGACTGTCTTGTTATATCTGATTTAGTTAAACTATATCACTAAATATTATTAGATATTTTTGATAATAGCATTTAGAGTTCAGTACAGACCGATAAATCGAAGGCTGGAATTCAATATACCTGGTCCTCCTGACAAAATTAAAACTGTAAAACATAGAATTAAATTCGAATTCTTCAAGGTGGTAACTATCTGATCATTTTATTTGCTTTAACGTCATTAAAAATATAGAATCTCAAAAAGAAAAATGTTCTCTTAGTTTTTTGTTATGCCACTGTTTATAATCTTTCTAGCTGATCCATATGAATAATTTTCTATGCTTTTTTAACGAAATTTATTTGCTATTCATTCTATGCGTTATTTAAATATGTTTCCTCATACAGTACTTATTAATAAATATTTTTATCCATGTTTTCCATATTAAAAATGTTTTTGATGAGAAATTTCAACTTGTTTGTCTAAAGTGTTTTTTTGTTTTTAATCTTGACTTTCAAGGTATGGAGAAAGTTACTAAAGAGTCCCATGTGTTCACGAGCCACTATTTGGTCCCATTGGGATTTTACGATATCAAGGTATGGAGAAAGTTACTAAAGAGTCCCATGTGTTCACGAGCCACTATTTGGTCCCTGTAGGATTTTATGATACTAAATATCTGATTTTATTTAATTCTTCTAATTTTATAGAATATAACAATTTATTATATTAAATTATACATAGTATAGTGAACAAGAGGTATATTAGAATGTAAAGAGATAATAGTGTTTTGTTTAGCTAGTTTTCTTAATTCAAAGAATTTGTATAAACATCTGTTGTCATTTAACTTTCTGAACATAAATATATGAAATATACAAATATTATACAGTCGGACATCGTTATATGGTCACTTCTGCAGACTTCCGAAAACTGACCTCATAAGCGGAGTGTCCATATATATATATAGAGAGAGAGAGAGAGAGTAAGAAAAATTCAGTTTAAGACATTGGAATTTTATATATACAGTGTAAACATTATTTTCATCGGGACTCCTGAAAAAAACTATGAATACGGAAAAACGATAGATGTAGGTCGATAAAAATGAAAAAGAAAAAAATTAGTTTAGAAATTAACATTAATAATAGCAAAGCAATGTAACCAATCTTCGACATATAGGCCTATTGTACTTTATATTGTACATTATGTAATCAATTAACCTGAAAAAAACTATGAATACGGAAAAACGATAGATGTAGGTCGATAAAAATGAAAAAGTAAAAAAATTAGATTAGAAATTAACATTAATAATAACAAAGCAATGTAACCAATCTTCGACATATATTGTACTTTATATTGTACATTATGTAATCAATTAAGCGAAAAGCGAAGCGAAATGATTCGCTCAGTCTTGTTGCCAAATCGAATTCATGGAAAACCACGAAGTATTAGAGCCAAGAGCAATAGTAATAAAATTCTTATATCAAAAGTAAGGATATAAATTTTTTCACTCAGTCTTGTTGCCAAATCGAATTCATGGAAAACCACGAAGTATTAGAGCCAAGAGCAACAGTAATAAAATTCTTATATCAAAAGTAAGGATATAAATTTTTTCACAGAAGTGAATTATAAATTTACTAAATATCTATATCAAAATTTGAAATTATATATTTTTTATCAGAAAAAAATAAAAAATCAACAGATCTGACAGCATGCAAGAATGCACCATTCATAAGGTGCAAGAAATAGCGCATGCATAATGTGAAAACATTTACAAGCGAAATCAAGTTTTGAAAAGCAGTCATATTTGTCTGTAAGAATTTATTAAATAAAACGTATAAACGTCATAATTTTCTGCTAAATCGAATATTGCATTATTTTAAATGGCGAACAAGTGTTTATCTTTAGATTTTTTCGAAGATAAACACTTGAAGATCCACTTGATTTGTCCACATGAAGATCTTTGCTCTTGCTAATGTAATGCTCTTTTAATTTTGCTCTTTTTCGGATTGAAAAGAGTTTCGAAATTACTTGAAAAATAGTTGTGGAAATTCCTTTGCTGTGAACGCAAAGCAACTATATAAGCGGGATATGTATTTAACGCCTGACTATATAGGCGGTAATAAAATATACAGAATACCTATTAAGTCAGCAGAGACTTTTCAAAACTCACCATATATGTGGGAGTGACCTTATAAGCGGATGACCATATAACAAGTCTGACAGTATTAGGTTATATCTTAATTTTTTAAAATAAAATAAAATTTTAATGTATAACGATTATTTCTTTGTAATACGGAATAATTTTATTTTTAGAAAAAATTAATGCATCATTATTAAATAAAAATCAAGAAAGAATATTGGAATTCATTTAGAAGAAAGAAACACTTTAGAAATGGAAAATTTTGTGAAGTTTTGAAAAGCAGTCATATTTGTCTGTAAGAATTTATTAAATAAAACGTATAAACATCATAATTTTCTGCTAAATTGAATATACATTATTTTAAATGGGGAACAAGTATTAATCTTTGGATTTTTTCGATGATAAACATTTGTCCACTTGGAGATCTTTGCTCTTGCAATTGTAATGCTCTTTTAATATTGCGGATTGAAAAGAGTTTCGTAATTACTTCAAAAATGGTTGTCGAAATTCCTTTGCCGTGTACTCAAAGTAACCACATAAGCGGGTTATATATTTAACGCCTGACTATATCGGCGGTAACAAAATATACAGAATTCCTATTAAGTTAGCAGGGACTTTTCAAAACTGACCATATATATGGAGGTGACCTTATAAAGGGATGACTATATAACAAGGTCTGAAATTATTAGGTTATATCTTAATTTTTTTTAAATAAAATAAAATTTTAATGTATAACGATTATTTTCTTCTAATACTAAATAATTTTATTTTTAGAAAAACTTAATGCATCATCATTAAATAATAATCAAGAAAATTTTGTTGAATTCATTCAGAAGAAACGCTTGAAAAATGGAAAATCTAGAGTCTTCTTTTTCTAAAATAAAGGATCAACTAACCAGCAAACAAGATTCACTCGCTATTGCTATTCATTGGGCCGCCATTTCTAGAAATTTTCAATTCGTTGGGATGGGAAAGATTTGGCCTTCTGATACCGAGGTGATTAATTCCGATATTCCACCCGAAAACTGGAATTCCGACCAAAGCTGCTACTTGTTCAGATATTTGGACTATAAAAAAAATCGATTGTTATTGAAAATTAACAAAACCGAATATGGATATTTAATCATCGATTTGATAAATGTCGATGACTATATTACATCCAGTACGCCGCTGGAAATTAAAGAATTTGTTGGTGATTCGTTCAACGAATTTAAAACTGCATACAAAAAAAGATTTTAAAATGTTTGATATTATAATGAAGAGGTTGATACGGAATCTCGAGCTGCAAACAGAAAAAAGAGGTTGTTTGAAAAAATGAAAACAGTAAATATTACTACTTAACAAACTCCCTTTCCAAAAAGAAATTGGCTTTCAAAAATTGAAAAATTTATTCTCTTATATACTGGAAAATTTTGAATCTTATTTTTCTAAAATAAAGGATCAACTAACCAGCAAAGAAGATTCTCTCGCCATTATTTTTCATTGGGCCGCCATTTCTAACAATTTACAATGCGTTGGGATAGGAAAGATTTGGTCTTCTGATACCGAGGTGATTAATTCCGCTTTTCCACCCGAAAACTGGAATTCCGACCAAAGCTGCTACCTGTTCAGATATTTGGACAATAAAAACAATCGTTCCCTATTGAAATTTATAAAAAACTAAGTATTGGGACTTTTATTCGTCTATTTGATAAACATCGATGTCAATGTTTCATCTGATATTTTGCTGAGGATTGATTAATATGTTGGCGATTCGTTCAACGAATTTAAAACTGCATACAAAGATGTGGAAAGGTTTTATCTTCAGATGAAGAACTTGATACGGAATCTCGAGAAGCAAATTCTAAAAAGAAGTTGCTTGAAAAAACGAAAACAATGAAAATTAGTACTTAAGAGCTTCCTTTCCAAAAAATTAGCTTTAAAAACTGAAAAAAAATTCCTGTTATATACAGTTAAATTTACATTCAGTTAAGATTTTTCTATTCCGACCAAAACTGCTACCTGTTCAGATATTTGGACGATAAAAAGAATCGTTTCCTATTGAAAATTATAAAAGACGAATTTGGATATTTAATCGTCTATTTGATAAACGTCGATATCAATGTTTCATCTGATACTTTGCTGAGGATTGGCGATTCATTCAACGAATTTAAAACTGCATACAAAGATGTGGAAAAATTGAATTTTCAGATGAAGAGCTTGATATGGAATCTCGAGCTGAAAATTCTAAAAAGAAGGAAGTTCCTTGAAAAAATGAAAATTAGTACTTAACAGCTTCCTTTCCAAAAAATTGGCTTTAAAAACTGAAAAAATTTTTTCCTGTTATATGCAGTTAAATTTGCATTCAGTTAAGATTTTTCTTTAAAATGTTTAATTTTGTCATTTAATAATGAACTTATAAACAAGGAATTCAAAATCATTTATTTTGTTATTTTTACATTCTTCAATAAAAACAAACTTTATAAACTAAAACCTGTCGTATTTATTACTTAAAAATGTAGCTTGTTCTGCTATTTTTGAGACACGATTTACTATTTACATACAAATAAGAAATATGTTTTCTGTCATTTAATAATGAACTTATAAGCAAGGAATTCAAAATTATTTATTTTGTTATTTTCGCATTCTTCAATATAAACAAACTTTTTAAATTAAAATATATCGTATTTATTACTTAAAGAAAGTAGCTTGTTCTGATGTTTTTGAGACTCGATTTTCTATTTACATACAAACATGAAATATGTTTTCATAACTTTAAAATCTCGTAACGTTGATGGAAACAGCAGAAGATTAAAAGCAAAAAATAGAATTTTATGATCAACATTAATATGAATTATCTTTTATACCTCATATATTATAATACGCTGAAGTTTCAAGAATTTGAAGATTTGCGATTGCCATATACAAATAGGGAAACATTAATTTTTATGAATAAATTAATTAAAACTATCCTAGTGAAAATTTATTTCCATATTATTATTTGTTTCTTAATCAATTTATTAATTTAAAAAAATCAATTGATTAAAAAACAAATAAATATTTAAATTATAAAATTTTTTCGTCTTTATCAAAAATAAATTGATTGAAAAACAAATAAAAATAAAAGATTAAGAATCAGAAAGCTGCTGGGAAAGTAGAGGAAAAATTAACTATTGTATGTTGCCTATTAATCTAAAATTTATAAGCATTAACTTTTCGAGAATGTCAAGAGTAATATTTACATTAATGCATTCGGTAGATAAATAGATTTAAATGTTAAATACTGACCAACTGATTGAAAAACAAATAAAAATAAAAGATTAAGAATCAGAAAGCTGCTGGGAAAGTAGAAGAAAAATTTAATTATTGTATGTTGCCTATTAATCTAAAATTTATAAGAATTAACTTGTCCAGAATGTCAAGAGTAATATTTACACAGTAGATAGATAGATTTAAATGTTAAATGCTGGCCAACAGTGAATTTAAAAGAATTATTCAAATTACCAGAGAGATGAAAAAATTATTTTCTGATTACAGAATTATTAAATGCATTTTAATAACTAATAATATTATCTAAACAATATTGAAAATTTATATCATCTTTATGTACTATATTTTTCATATCCAACACTGTATTTGATATGATTAATTATAAGAAATAGATCAATAGAAAAACATGGACACAAAAATTCAGAATGCAATTGATGGTACAAAGAAACAAATCTTTAACTTGCCTTACTTCACTTTTTAATTTTTTCTGGTAATAAACGTAACTATCTAAACTATTCGCTGACCAACAGTGAATATAAAAAGAATTATTCAAATTACCAGAGAGATGAAAAAATTAATATTTGATTATAGAATTATTAAAATGCACTTTAATAACTAATATTATTATCTAAACAATATTGAAAGTTTATATCATCTTTATGTAGACTACTATATTTTTCATATCCAACACTGTATTTTATATGATTAATTATAAGAAACAGATCAATAGAAAAACATGCACATAAAAATTCAGAATGCAATTGATGGTACAAAGAAACAAATCTTTAACTTGCTTTACTTCACTTTTTAATTTTTTTTCGTGTAATAAACGTAACGATCTTTTAACAATTCGATTTTTTATATAGGGGAAGTCCGGGCAAAGTGAATAGCTTAATTTCCATGCATAATTTCAAACTTAAAAATTATGTGAAGATAAACGTTTTATTGTTTATTTGTTACAGTACCTTCTGTTGTTTAATGTTAAACATTATTTGAGAATAAATCCAATTTAGAGTTTGCAATATCTGCAGAGGAAAGAAATATTGTGCATTATTCTTTTTGCCCGGGTACCCCGGGCAAAGTAGATTTTCAACTAGGGAAAAGTGAATAACACATGTACTCGAACTAATCATTATAAAACAAGAACACTATCTACTATATCTTGTATAAAATGAAAATGTAAACAAAACATTCATTATAAAAGTTTTTTTTTTTTACTTTTACATTATGAGAAAAAACAAAAATGAAAACATTCATTACAAAAAGCAGGAACCATGTTCAGTTTATTTAGTAGAAAATTAAAATTATTCAATACATTCGACACAAAAGTAAGAACCATATCCAGTGCAGGTTGTACACAATTCGTGATTCCATAGAGAACACTGAAAACACTGGATCCAGTCTTCTTGTGATGGATCTGTATAAGGCTCGTTGCATATCTGACAGAAATATTTGGGATAATCTTCATCTAGAACTTTTCTCAGATTTCTCTTGCAGTTAATTTTTCGTATGCCTATTTTGTTGTTATTTTGTTTCTTATAATTTTTTGCCTGTTCCTGTCTCACTGGGGTACTAGTCTGCACTTCAGATCTTTGACATTTCCTCCTACGTTTGTTTGCAGTAGGTTGTTCAACAGTTGGGAAAGGATGGATATCTTGTGGATTAAATTTTGTAGGCCTAGATGTAGTCTTACTTAGCCCTGATGTTGTAGCGAATAGTTATTCGCTTTGACCGGTGCGACGCCATTACAGTTAGGGGAACGTTAAGTCGGCATTATAAATGAAAAGCAATAAAAACCTTATAGCAAATTTAACACTACACTACCTATATGACATGTAATATAGCACCGTAAGTATTAGCAATGCAGTAACTAAGTGACACCAATTTACTTATCCTACGAATATTTTAACAAATTAAAGAAAAACACAAAAACTCCTGAACCGCTAACAATGATAGCTTCCCTAACGAAAAACAACTACCCACAGATTTAGAATAAGTACCTCTTCCTACCAGATAAATATGCTAACATCATTCAATGTATTTTTAGAATAATTTCAATTTTTCACTTTGCCTGGACTTCCCCTAGTATATAGTGCCGGATTCAATATGTGCGGGGATTGATTGGATACTTCTCGCGGGACCCCGCAAAATAAGTTTAATATATAAAAAACAAAATATACAACTTTCATAAATAAATACTCATTTTTAAATTAATCTTTTCATTGTTATGGATGCATACATAAATGCGTGCAAAAATTAATTGAATTTATAGACGAATTTTCCGGTTATTGTAGAGTAATTTTCTGTAACTTTCTTTATTATATCGTTTGTTTTTCTGTTTATTAACAGATGACGCCAGTTTTCATTTTGTAAGAATACTAATCAACGGAAAGAAACAAGCATTTCCACAAGCAGTCCATCTCTGCATGAGGTGTCATCCAGATTGTGGAGGATGGAGATGAACGGATCGGGCCGCATCACAAGATAAATATTTTTGAGGGGTGGGACCAAAAACTAGAACACGGGTCCTCCGCAGATCGGAAAGACAAAATATTATGTCGTTTTGGTATGATTCTAGAACTGTCAAAAAAAAACTTTATGCTCGAGATCAATTTGTTAATTTGCGAGATATCACAAAAAGTAGAGTAACTTGGGGTATTATGGAATAGGAAGGTAATATGGAATAGTATGGTTTCTCATAGAGGAGGTGGTGTTATGAAACTGTAATAATGCAGAATTTTTGCGTTAAGTGGTGACATACTTTGACCTCAGAAAAGCATGACGATTTAAAATAGAGAACGTGTTTTCATCAAATTCAAAAATTTTTGCGTAAATTTTTATAGAATTTATAAATTTAAACTATTTTTATACATTAATAAATATAAAGTATTCTTGAGACATATAACTTAAGAAACAGCGATCTATTACGTTACATCTAAAAATAACTATTTTCATATATAAAAAGTAAATAATTTCAACTTAAGCAGATCAAACTGAATTTATTATAGATTAAAGCAAACAACATAGAAACGGATGTGCAAATATTTTAAAATTATAAAAAAAAAAAAATGCTTAAGTTTTCTCTACACGAGTGATAATTAAAAACTTTAATGATGATTCGACTGACGAAAGTTTTGATGTTCAGTCTTCTGTTTATTTAAATAGTTTTTGTTTTTAATTTGCAGTTCTAAAGTGACCAGACGTCTCGGATTACCCGGGACAGTCCCGATTTTTGAATCTTTGTTCCGGCTTGAAAAATGTCCTGTTTTTTACTTATAAGCAAATAGTTCATATTAAAAAAAATTAGCTTCTGAAGAATTCTCCTTCCCAACTTTTACTGTACACAGAATATGGTCATCCTAATATATAACCAATGTGGATGAAGAAAAAGTAATAAAAGCAATAGTAAAATATATTGTTTATGTTTCTTCATCTCCTGTTTTCTTTCTGCAAAGTTTTTAATAATTTACTTTTTTTATTGCTTTAAAATAACTTTTTTGCATTTTTGTCTAATCCTACGCACCCCCAAATATCTAGAGCGTCTCGGGTTGAAGTTCAAAAAATCTGGTCACTTTATTATAGAACGAAATTTGTCAAACCATAACGAAATTGAACAAGCATTGATCACTTATAATTAAAAAATTGGATACCGTATATCGTAGTATATACCGAAAAATTCTGATGAAAGTTCGAATTGTTAATTAGAGCATAAATATAACTTAAAATCGTTCTTCTTCCTGTTTTTATCAATAAAAAAACTATTATCAAATTCCTTAATAGAGTATTCTTCTAAATGAAAAATAACAAAGTAAAATGCAAGTTTAAATTTAAACAGAAATATCATATACAGTGAAACCTGCTAAAATGACTACCTTGGTACAGTGACCACCTAGCTAAAGGGACCAAATTTCAAAACCTGGTTTATTTTCCATAGGATGTAATGCTATTTTTGTTCTATATAATGACCACCAGTCTAATGTGTATACTTAGTTTTAAGAAATTTTGATCTGTAAAAGTGACCAAGAAGATTAATTTTATGGAGTAATTACTGCGTTTTCCTTATAATTTTTCAATTAGATAAAATTCTAAGGATTAGTATTAATATTAAAATTTTTCTGTTATGATAAAATAGTCTGTTGAACCAGTATATTAAAAAGTAAATATTATAATACTACTTTATATAATATATCTTTATATTATATACAGTAGTACAGTTATATACAGTATACATCAAGATAAAAGCACTACAAGTTAATAATTCGTAATCATACAGTATACAGTAGTATAGTTATATCATATACAGTATTTTAAGTTTTAATTATGTTAAATAGAGTTACAGACTATGTTATACAGGTTAGTATTAATTGTAATACAGTATATCGCTTGCTATAAGACTGTTCATCAGAAGGTGATATGTACTATATGTTGTCATTATTGTTTGATTGCAAGTTGACAGTTTTAATTAATATAAATTTGTAGTTTGGATTAAGCTGTTCTTTTCTTTTAGGGGAAGGAAACGGTCACTATCCTGTATAGTGGATGTGAAAACTGACCAGTCAGATTGGTCCCAAAGGGTGGTTACTTTAAAAGATTTCACTGTATGTACTTGTAGATATAGCAATAGACCTAAATTGAGAAATCAGTTAATAGAGGATTAAAGATTTCAAACAGAAAATTTCCTGCATTTCCCCTTATGATCTAAGATATGGGAACATGTTTTTTTTTAATTCTTAGTTAAACTTTTTTTTCTATTAAAATTTCCTGGCAAAACTTTAAATATAGAATTTATGATTTTTTTTTCCGATTTGTTTTATTTATCTAGATCAGTTTAGATAATACATTTGTCCATTAATTATTAAGAAATATCTACATCTCTTTCTTCTCTGAAGGATAAAATTAGTTATAATATCTGTAAACTATCTAAAGTGTAAATTTTAAGATAATTTAAATATTCTATAATATTTTATATTTGTTACTAAATGTTAAATTTTCTTACTGATTAAGATTTAAGAATAGATTCAGAAGTGTAAAAGGTATCTTCAGTCCGATGGTAACTTATACGGATCGCGTGTTAAGCAGGTTTCATTATATTTTACACATGGATAGATTTGTTCTCTCTTCTTCGTTGCATCTTACCATTTCAGTTGAAAGTTCTTCTTCGTTGCATCTTACCATTTTCAGTTGAAAGTTCTTCTTCGGCTGTAGAGCTTTTAGAGCCTCCAGCGAAAATTTTTGTTGCGCCCCCTCAAGTCGTCAGTTTTGAAAAATAAATAATTTCATAAAAATACCGTACTTTACAGTCCGCTCACTGTTTAAATTGTGTAAAAAATAATTGTGTCTTACAATAATAATAATAAAATTATCCCTTGAAAAATAAATAATTTCATAAAAATACCGTACTTTACAGTCCGCTCACTGTTTAAATTATGTGTAAAAAATAATTGTGTCTTACAATAATAATAATAAAATGATCCGTTTAGCGCCCCTTAATTAATATCAGCGCTGTAAGCGGGCGCTCCGCTTGATCATATGTTGAGTCGGCCCTGTTCTTCCAGTCTATATTAATTCAACATTATAGTATGTAAATGTATGCTAGTTTTCAGTATAAATTATTAAATTTACCAGAATTGTTTACGTTTTTGTATTGTAGAACATAATTTAATATTATTCTGTATTCTTGAAATCTTTATTTATAGATTAAATACGAAGGCATGAATGTAAAGATATCAAGAGAATTATTTATAGAATATAACAAAAATTACAGTACAGTACATTTAAACGAGGCCTCCAATTTTTAAATTTAAGTTGACAATGGAATTATGATGTATTATATACTGTAGATATTATCAACTGGCAGTGACGTATTATTGCTTTGCTCTAAATAATTACAGTACTTGGACAAAATTTTAAAGCATTAGCCAAAATTTAAATAGAAAAATCCGTGAAAGGAAAAAAAAAATCCTTAAAATATTATCACTGTATAATCTAGCTAAAATTTTTCAAAATTAATATACATTATTCATAAAATTGCCTAGTTCTTATAAGATAAAATGGTATGAATAAGATATAACAATGTGTTAAATAGGTATCAGTGATTTTAAAGTAGTATCTGAAATGCCACCCCTGGGCATTTTTTTTTTGTAGGGGGTAAAATAATAATTTATAGCAGCGGTCGGCAACCTTTTTTTGTAAGGAGCTGTATGAAAAATTTATGGTGGGCCACGGGCCAAAACAAAAACAATTGATAATAGATTTATGGTGGGCCACGGGCCAAAACAAAAACAATTGATAATAATAATAATATTTATTTAAAAAAGAGAAAGATACAGATATGTAAGTATACATAGCGTTGATATTAGATATAATAAAATGTGGCCCGCAGGCTGGAGGTTGCCCACCCTAATATAGAAAATTGGCGGCCGGATGGCCGAGTGGTAACGCGTTGGCGTACCACGCTGGAGGACCCGGGTTCGCGTCCCGGGTCTGGTCCCGGATTTTTTCGGGGTGCTGGGCCCGGCCCGGTGATCCCCGTCCTTCACCATCCGGCCCCCCTCCACAGGTGTGGGTGCAGCCCGTGGTTGGAACTGGCCCCGTCCCCTTAGTAATCTCCCTGACTGGAAAGGGGACGTAAAATATGCAAAAAAAAAAAAAAAATATAGAAAATTGACTTTGGTTTGGTTGACCAGATGTATCTCATATTTATGTTAGTAAATATGATGACCAGATCCAAATAATTAATAAAAAGGGTGTAGTACCCCAATATGCACTATCGTACCACGTAACCTTACCACTTCAGTGGCTTCACTCATCACTAGTATTGAGCAGTCTATCCATGTATAGTATATCGATGATATTATCAGATTTTTATTTGCTTAATTATTAAATAGACTTTCGTCAGTAAGGATTATTATTAAATTTAAGATCATTACTAAATCCTCTAAGATTTAAAATCAAAATTCTTTGTGTCATACTATCGTTTTGTCACTAAATATCAGGTCATCCCAAAAATAATGTTCGTTTTTTTATACTGTACTCATTCAAACCTGTCTCAGCTTGTCTAAACATGAATTTTTAAAGCTTTCACAACATTGCAAGATTGTTATTGATTCAAATGGAGAATATATACTTGATTAAATTAGCAATATCCTTTCAAATATTAATTTTATAAACGACATTAAATTTTTGGGAAGATCTGATAGATGGAATTTCATATAAATGGCTGCTACTGCACCAAAATTTCAATACGAATTGGAAATTTTCGTCAAATCATGTCTAACTTGCATACAAAATTTTAAAAACACGTGAATTTTAATATTATTTTCCATAACTGAAACATAATGACCTTAGAACATAGCAGTAATGGCACACGGATGCTGCGGACAAAATTATACGACCTTGAAACACAATTAATAATATTGCTCCAAATCTGATAAATTTAATGTTTTATTTATCAACAAAACTCGATTAATTATATATTATAATTATAAGTAATAATGTGTGCCATTTCGTGATTTTTACTAAGATTATCTGAAGTGTTAATCAGATCATTTCAATCCACTTGTCTACGTTCCGCGTTATCATTGAGGAAAAATATCCTGCTATACAAAAATAAATTACCTTTATAATTTACTAAACATTTCATGCATTATTATTTAACAATAAAAATTATTATAATCTTTATAACTATCTCAATCGTGTAGTATTAAATAAACAATTTGCATATTGTCTTAGAGAAAATTATTTATAGTTCTACGGGTGATAAAAATCGGAAACGCGTATAGAGGAAACGAAGATTGACATCGAGTTTATTTGATTTTTATTTTCTGTTTGTACTGATTCGACCTACTTATGATTTGTATTAAATGGGCGTCGACGGGGTATAGAAATATACCAAGTTCTGTGAACCATCTTACTTCAAAATATGTAGTCAGTACTCTGTAACGGTTATGGATTACTAAATTACATTATTAAATTTGTTTAAAATACACGAAAACAATATGTAGATATGTTATTCCGTATAAATTATGAATCGTTTATCGCATCGCGATTTTGTTTACGCGAACATTATCATAAAATATTGAATACATTTAGTCGTCGACTTACGACCGTTCGCACTTACGACCACAAAAAAGATGAATTAATAATAAATCAGACAACTGCGTATACGATAATTATGGGAGCATCTGGCAACACAGGTCTCCCACATGCCGGCAGTGCCCCTCTCTTACGTAGAATCAGTTGCTTTCAAGCATTTGTTGCACGTGAATATTGTTAATAAATATATAGCCGACATACGACCAGATCGACTTACGACCTGTCAGTCAGAACGGAAGTCGGTCGATCAAGTGTATACGAAAAAGAGTCGAAGAGAATGAATAATTTAGTGTATAAGTGGTGAAAAGTTAATTTTGTGATTAAAATTTATTTATTTATAGGACAGGAAGGACATTTAAGTTAGGATTAGTCAGTTAGAAGAAATATCCTATTTTTTATCAGTATTAAAATTTCAGTTAAAGTTATAAAGGGTATCCTAAAAGTTACTGTCTATCTCGAAAACTAATGGCAATACAGGAAAACGGGATTAAGGCAACAAAATAGTTTTATTTCAAAATAAGTACCACACTAAAGTAGGGATGTTCAGTGAGCAGTCTCCACATGTCGATTGTGGATATGTCTATACCATGCAGTGTTGATCACGGAAGAACGACTGTTGAGAGTAACATGCAAGATCAAAGGCATGAAATACACGGAAATTAGAATTTTAAGAGGAAGTTTCATAAGGCAGGTCCAACAGACAATGCTATCCGTGAATTAGAGATGAAATTTCAACAAATGCGGTATGACTTTGAGTTTCCAAAACCATTTATTCACTTTCCTACTGAAGAGGACTTCTATAGACTGGAGCTTCACTTCGTTCCCACTCTATGGAAGTCTCTGAAGTGACCACAATCATGTATATTCGTTGCCAGATTCAGTAATGTGATTAATCTAATTTTATTGTGATAAAAATTAATTATTTTTATTATATTAAGTTAAAATAAAAAATTTAATCTTTCAGAGAGAGATACTAACGGTCTCCATATGAAGACTGCTCACTGAACATCCCTACTTTAGTACGGCACTTACTTTGAAATAAAGTTTTTTGTTGTTGTCCTAACCCCTTTTCCTGTATTCCCATTACTTTTTTGAGAGACTTTTGGAACACCCTGCATTATAAATTTTTATAAACTGAAAACATCAACAAATCATTAATCTTAATTTTGCTCTGTGGAGATTTAAATTAGATAAAAGCAATAATTTATTTACACCACCTAATTTATTCAGTATTATCTCGAATAATAATAATAATGATGATGATTAAACAAATTTAAATTAGATAAAAGCAATAATTTATTTACACCACCTAATTTATTCAGTATTATCTAGGAATAATAATAATAATGATGATGATGATTAAACACTGCAATAGCATAAATAACGATAGGACTCACCATCGAATAATATTCGTTCTTTTTGACCTGTTTTAACTACAACATAATTTTGGATAATTGCAAAAAATAAAATAATAATAAAAAAAAAAACGTTTATTTTATTTTAAATTAAAATTAATCGTTTATCACTCGATTTAAGTTTATTCTGCTGATGTAAAACGTTTAATATTATTAAATTATAGATTCTAAACTTGCTATCTAACATAGATCTACTTTCCGTGAGTAAAATTAAATAATTTTTTTTAATACTGTATGTACTGTAATTTTATTTTGAATAGTTTGATTCAATTGTATAGAAAAATAAGTAATTTTTAAATAAGCATATTATTTTTTTTAGTAATTTTATGAGTAGTAAATATATATTATATAATCTGCACTGTAATTATTGCATTTTAGGAAAAAAAATTTAATTAATGCATTTAATTCGTTTCGATAATATAGTGAGTAATTTTTAAATAAGCATATTATTTTTTTTAGTAATTTTATGAGTAGTAAATATATAATATTATATAATCTGCACTGTAATTATTGCATTTTAGGAAAAAAATTTAATTAATGCATTTAATTCGTTTCGATAATATACTGCTTTCTTTAATTAATAAACAGAATTTTTAGGTTAGTGAATGTAATCTTTTCCAAGCATATGACATTAGATGAACTCTTGAATAGTCTTTGTTTAATTGAGAATGGTCCAGACTTTCTTTTTACTGGTCTCATTGATCTATCAGATAATCTGTATCAGATAAAACACACACACACACACATATATATATATATATATATATAGACCAGCAGTTCTCAAGGAAAATTTTTATGTTGGTTGCCATACATTGTGAAATGGTTGCAGAATGGTAGTGTGGTGAAGTGTTTGTTGTCCATCTAAAGAACTGAGTTCAATTATTTGTCCCACACCACTAAAGTTTTCATTAGGAACAAACTCTAGCCCATTATAATCATTTATTCACCTTCCGATTGAAATGAAGTTCCTATTCAATGTAAGTCTCTGAAGTGATCACAATCATGTATTTCCATTGCCAGAATGTGATTAATCTAATTTTAATGTGATAAAACTTTGATTATTTTTATAGTAAGTTAAAATAAAAATCTTATTTTCAATTATTCAGTTTTATTTGAAAAAAGATCATTTTTTTTTAATCAAATGAGATATACTGATTTAGTTTTTGTATTGATTGATTGTTTTAACTATAATTTGTTATTGATTTCTAGAAATTAGTGGCAAACAAGGCATTTACCTGACGCAAAAATTAGGGGCGCAAAATATCACTAAAGTAATATTATTGTTATTATAGGGTGCAATTCTTTATCTATCTTCGACTACCAAAATTCCGCTCTGCTAAATAAGATAGTTATATAAACAAACTAAATAGAAATTTAATATAATTATGCTCACCATTTCTTTAAAATCTGTCGTCCATTTAAATACAAAAATGCGTTATTATAGCCGCATTGGGAACAGCTGATGTATAAATTATATTGCATTATAATAACCGTTGCTAATATTTGTGACATTCTTAATAAAAGAAAACTGGTCCATAGTTACACCCAGCATAACAAAATGAGGCAATGGTCCCATTCATTAACTATCTAACATAGTCATTTTTAACCTTTTTTCTGTTGAGGAACATATTTTAATATTTTAAAATTTGGCGGTACACCTAAATATTTAAAAAAATTTAGATTAAACAACGAATTTTTATTAACATATTATTATATTTATTCTTATTTATTACATTCAAATTACAGACATTCTTGTACACGGGATCATCAAATGGCGGCTCTTATTAAATTATAGCGCCACCTGCGGATTTTTGTTTTTTTTAGAGAAACTATAATTTTAATTTAATTTTTATTTATTAATTTTTAAATTATGAATAACGACAAAATATTTTGGCTGTCTCAGAAATTCGAGGGTTATATTTTTCTAATGATACCCTATTTATATGAATCGGTACAGTGGTTCGACTGCAAAAGGTATATATCCAGCTAACCACGTTTCACTATTAATATATACGATTCATTCAATTACATACATACAATTCATTTTTAATTTTTCGCAGAACACAGTCAAAGGTTTATTGGTGTAACCAGTAGTTGAGAACCACTGGTTACACTAATAAGTTTCTGTAATATTATGTGCAATACTGAATGAGCAAATAACAGAAATTAAAAATGTTACGTTTACATAATTTTTCTCAATTCTGTTAGAGTAACAAGCTATAAGTTGAATCTTAATTGCATCTGAACATGAATATCATTAGATGACGAACAGTTATTATTGTTCTGTGTTATATTCCATTATAAAGATAGAAACGATTAAATTATAAATATTTTAACGCCGCTGAATAGCTAGAAAGCAATTAAAAAAAATCATGATAATGTAGAGTGGGAAATAAATATTTTATTCCAATATATTTGTTTTTTGTTGTAAGGTGGAATGGGATAAGTGCAGAGCGGTTTTTACAAAAATTGGACCTTAAACGCAAGTATTTCAACCTATCGTATAGATATTTGGCAGGGGCGTTAACAATGGCATTCCACAGCTATTACCGTATAATTCATCCTTGAAAATTTTATATTTGCGACAAAATCTTACAAAATATCAGCTATCCCGCACTTAACCCGAAACGAGGTAAGAGCGTACGTGCAAGTTAAAAAAGTTTTAAAGTTTATTTACGCAGTCTAATTAGCACAAGCAGAATTAGGAACAAATCTACTATAAAATGCTTTTTACTGCGTTAAGTGCAGAATTAAGAACAAATTTGTAATAAAATGCTTTTTACCGCATTATTTTTAGGTTGTTTCGTTTTAGAGTTATTCTTTGTTAAAGAAACAAGAATTGAACTCTTGAAATGTGAGAAGACAACTCCGTCCCACCGATTTCGATCGGCTTTAACCTACAGGTTGGGGGCCATCGAAATGTGACTCGTGTAAAGGGTTTATGTCACTATGCCTTCGTTATTAAAAAATCGAAGTCAAATGTCATAAAGCCGGCCCGCACCGCTTATATGCTTAAAAACTGCAGCGGCGTAGTGGTTAAGGCGCTTGCCTGCGGAGCTGAATTAAGTTCTTGTCTCTCATATGTATCTTTTTTTTTCAAGTGAATAAATTAAAATATTACTAACAATAAAATTTCAGGTAAAAACAAGTTTTTTTTGTCATTGTTACGTTTGGCAAAATCACTTTTCAATTATTTTTCGACTCTTTCTCTCTTTATCTCTCTCACTCTCTAATTGTCATAATTCACTATGCGTCGGGTGATATCTAATATATCCATTTGCGCTCGAAGCCCCTTTACGTATGGGATAGTAGCAATTTGACGAGTTGCTACTATCCCATACGTATCTATGACAAAAAACAATTTATTTTACTGAAATTTTATTGCTAGTAATATTTTAATTTATTCACTTGAAAAAAACAATACATAAACGAGACCCGAACTCACAACATTCACTTCCGCAGGCAAGCGCCTTAACTACTACGCCACCGTTTTGGCCTAATTTTTCGGTCCGGCGTCATGACATTTGAGCTCGATTTTTTTAAAAACGAAGGCATAGTGAATTAAACCCTTTCACAAGAGTCACTTTTCGATGGCCCCAACCTTTATGTTAAAGTCGATCGAAATCGGCTTTAACATACAGGCAGGGAGGAAGGAGATTGTGTCCTCCTTGTGAAATGTAAGGGATTGTATAGTGAAATATGACAAAATGTTTTTTATCGAATAAAAAATGGTTTATACGAAAATTTTAATTGATATCTTTGCATTTATCAATCGTCATCTCGGATAACGTTCCCATACCGTTCATTTCTTTTGAATAATCGTCCCTGTTGGTTTTTCTGACATAGCTGCCAACCATGTTATATGCTAGAAAAAGAAGTTTTTTAAGCAAATTAAAATGTAGAATATGAAAAAATAAAATTGAACGCGTTATGAGGCCAGAACAGCCTATAACGCGATTACCCCAAGGTGCAGATCTGCACTTTCCCCAGGTAATAATATTTACGGGGCAAGAGCTTACCAGGGCTTTTCTCAATAAATTTTGAAATATCAAAAAATATTGTTTACTTAATGTAAATCTTAATCAATATTCTTTTTACTAAAAAATATCTCCTAATATGAAGTTATCTTAAGAATTATTGCATTTTTAAAATGCTATCGAAGTTTATTTGCTATTTCACGCGAAGGCATTTGTAAGAGTCGATGTAAATACTGGATTCGCATCATTCATCGTGGCGTTTGTAAAAGTCGATGTAAATACTGGATTCGCATCATTCATCGTGAATTATCTAAGTCGATAGGTCGATATTAACTTGTAATAGAATACTACCAATATCAAAGAGCAAAATTTCGCTTATCTTATAATAAAAAAAGCCCGATAATGCACTTCATCCACTCCACCTTACTAAGAAGTTATACATATTTTCGTGTAAATTTGCAAATCGAGCCGATTTAAAACCGAATAATCTTGCTTTTCTAATCAATAATTTGATTTTCTAATCAGATTTCCATGTATTATTAATGGTTACATTGTAAATTTTATAATTTTCCTCTTAAATTATTTTGAATATTGGCATAAATCAATCATTTTAATTGCAAATAAATAACATTCGAATGCAATAAATTATTTAAATCGTTATTTAATTATCGGATTAATAGTAAATGTATACAGTATTATATAATTTTCGAATTTTTTCTCTCTTATCACAATAGAAAAAATATTGCAAAACAGCAATGAATATTCATAAGTTCCGATAAGTAAGTATATGCAGAGCAACTGAGAGAAATTTTCGTGACAAGTTTTAGGCCTCATTTAAAAAATTGCATCACTTTGGTTTAATAAAAAAAATCATATAAAACACTAAACATTTATTTAAAGTGTACAATAAATTCAAAATTCGATGTATTATATACCATGTTATATATAAAATAGTTTATTTTGGTACGATTAGAGTCCTAAATATATAGAGTAGCGCATTCCTTTGCGCTACCAGATGCCGCCAAATCGGCCATTTTATAACCTGTTAGATAGCGAATTATTATTGCCTTCATAGGATTTCTGGTTAT
The DNA here is from genome assembly GCA_000484575.1 of Olivierus martensii. Taxonomy (NCBI): domain Eukaryota; kingdom Metazoa; phylum Arthropoda; class Arachnida; order Scorpiones; family Buthidae; genus Olivierus; species Olivierus martensii. The sequence goes on along the minus strand of AYEL01087537.1, from coordinate 248,582 downwards.
TTTTTAAGAACATGGCTTGCTATAGTGGTGTAAATTGTTGTAGTCGAACAGAAAAGGGGCATAGATTCTTTCCTTTGCTGCTAGGTAAAAGAAATTAGAGCTAAAAAGAAGTGGTTGCAAAATATTAGAAGGAAAACTCTTCCAAATATGATCTTCGTTTGCCAAGTAAGCAACTGCTGTATTTATAAATTAGAAAAGAAATATAGTATTATGGTTTACTTTCCATAAAGTTACTCATGATTATCGATCGGCAGGTTGATATACAATGGCGAATGAATGCGGTACTCTATATATCTAGGGATTAGACACGATTACTTTGGGTGGTAGATAGTGCGCTCTGACAGAAGCCAGCGAACTATCAGATACGTCGGGTCCGTGACAAAAGTCTCAGATGTTACCTCCTCTCGGCGGCCCTGTTTATATGCTATAAATTTTGAGCCCAAATATAATTTAAATAAGCAAAACACTTGTCCAAATAATATTTTCTTCCATAAATCGGAGTAAAACATAAAATAAAGACGGAATCCTTTCTATCAGATCTAGGGATTGTCTTTTTCCCGGATTTTGGTAATCCCGGGATTCCGGGATAAAAAATGTTATTTTCCGGGGATTTTTGAAGACGCAATTAAAACTGAATATTTCATAGCATTTTATTTATTCATATATATATATATATACAATAAAAGACAATCCCTGAATAAAAAATTACTTAAGAAGCAACTTAAACCAAAATAAAACGAGGACCCCGAGATTTTTGAAGATGCAATTAAAACTGAATATTTCATAGCATTTTATTTATTCAGATACATTCAATTTGTAACATATATATATGTTACAAATTGAAACGAGTTCAAAATTTACTTTTCAGAAAATTAACATTTTTCTTTTTAAACCATGACAGGCATAATGGACTTCGATTAATTATGATGACATTATAGATATATTTGCTAAAACCAAAGCCAAAAAAATTTTTTAGTTATTATTATTTTTTTAATTTAAATTAGAACTGATTTTTGTTTATATATATATTTTTTTGTTAATATATGTATATCAACGTTATGTTATTGTCGCTGTGTTAACGACCAATGTTGTGTTATTTTATTAAAATGAGTTATTTTGGAAATGTTGAACTTTATTTTCAATAAACTTAAAAAATGCGTACGAATTCGTTTAAATGAAATAGATTTGTTTTTTTGAGACCTCATAATGTTGCACCTAGGCGTCTGAAAGTATAAATAAGGTCTTGAATGCAAGCAAACTTTTATATGAAATATAGCTAACACTATAATAAAAATGCAATTTTAGATTTTAGTGTACTTTCATATAAAAATAAATGCATCCAAATCGGTCTGTTAAAAGTTTATTCTGGAAATTTTTTTGATATTTTTGTTTATTGTGGAGCTAACTGTACTAAAATCTTAAATACAGTGGATGATCGGTTAACGAACAGTTTTTCGAAAGATTTTTATGTTCGGTTAACGAATACCTCACAGAACTAAGTGTGGTCGAAAGATTTTTATGTTCGGTTAACGAACACATGTTCGGATAACAAACACCTCACAGAACTAATTGTGGGACCCGCGGACTGTCGTAAAGACAGGTCAGCCGGATGGTTGCGTGGTAAAGCTGTGGCTTACCATTCTGGAGGATCAGGTGGTTCCACTCCTCCAATTTTTCTGGAGGGATTCGGGCCCGGCCCGTTAAAACCCATCTTCAATGAGGATCTGGGGGTCCCACTCCTCCAATTTTTCTGGAGGGATCCGGCCCGGCCCGTTAAAACCCATCCTTCAATCTTCCGATTGACCTCATCATAAGTGTTGTTCAGCTGTGATGATGGCGGTTCTATAAGTGGCCGCCGCCAGATAAAAATATTGCATGAGACCGTGATGATGGCAGCTCTATAAGTGGCCGATCATGGGTGTTGGTCAGCCTGTGATGATGGTGGCTCTATAAGTGACCACTCCAGTTAAAATATCCATGAGGATATTTCGGCTTAATTAACCTAACGGAATGACAGGCTTATGCCTTGTGCATTGGTGGACTTATGGGCAAGGATGGAACACTAGATTTTCCCGAAACTTATGGGTAAGGATGGAAGAACGGTAGTTTTTTCCGATTAAAATGAACTCGGAAACAATTCAAAGATTTATTAAAGAAGGTAAGAGAGAGAGTAAGAAACACAGGCAATTTACACTTTTATTGCTGAATCTAGTTCTAAGTTTGGTTATAAATGTAGTCCTGCAACCGAAAAGGACCTTTCAGCTTCTACAGTTGGTGGTATAGATTCGAGTGTGTCCATTAATTTTATTACATTTGCTGTTTTACAGCAGTTGCCTCAAAGATTTCGAACTACTTGGATATATTCTTTGCAAGTGATTGATCTTTGGCTTCATTTTGAGGGTCTTTAGAAACCACATTCAGTTTGTTTTTTGATTTGATGCGCCAATTTCTCACAAAGAGTCTGCTCACTCAGCTGTCTTTTGCTCTCTGAGTCAGCCTTTTCCTCGCAGTCGAAATGTGACGAATCAGATTGCGATGATTCAGAAAAAGAAAACCCAAGACGAGTTACCGCGCGAATTTCAAATGTTCCAAATTACTTAAACAATTATCATTAACCTAATTACCCGAGTTTTCTCGAATGCTGCAATATATTTATATTTGTACAAACAAGTTATATATCAAAAATATATTAATGATATTAAATAATAATAACGAAAACATTTCAAAATAACTTATATATTATACTTTACTAAGCCTAAGCGGATGAGTTCTCTCACTTAATAGAAAATACGGCTCTTCCGATCTAAATAACTAATATACAGTACATTTACTAAGCCTAAGAATGAGTTCGCTCACTCAATAGAAAATACGTTGTATAATAATAAATTCCAATCTTCTTCTTCTTCCTGTTAATATGGAGGATATGACCTATAAATTCCATTCTATACTAAATACCTTTAATAAATAACAAAAGTTAACTCGATCCCAGAGCTACGATCAAACGTCTTATAGAAAACAAGATGGCTACTAGAAACGAAAGCTGCTTATGGGAAACAGATTACTACGGGAAACAGATTACTACGTAATATTATTATTCAATATAGTTCTATATTGAATAATAACAAAATATCCTTTATTATTTTTTAGATTTGAAATATTAATATTGGTCAATGTCTTGAAAAATTATAAAACTTTTACATTCAAGAAAACAAACTATCCATTCATTATTATTTAAATGATTTTGGAAATATTAATACCAGCTTAAATATTATAAAATTTTTACATTCAAGAAAAAATACACAATCAACTAACTGACACACGCTGTGGTACTGAAATTTCCTTGTTTTTAGCTAAGTGTCTCATCTGTTAGTAATCTGTGTTTTCACGCGGCCAATCCGGCCGCATTAGACATACTGTAGCGCTTTAATCTAATAATCGCTGCATCCGGAAACATAAAAAAATGTATGTGAAAACAAAACATATATTTTAAATTAGAACTAACTAACTTTTAGAATTCCAGCTAACGAACGCCGACGCCCTGCGTTAAATAGGTTTAACTGTTCTGCGTTGAAATCGAGGTTATTAGGGATTGATTATTTGGGTATTAGAGGTATTTTCTTCAGGATGAGTTGGGTCCCCACGAAGTGCCGACGCCCTGCGTTAAATAGGTTTAACTGTTCTGCGTTGAAATCGAGGTTATTAGGGACTGATTATTTGGGTATTAGAGGAATTTTCTTCAGGATGAGTTGGGTCCCCACGAAGCTCGGGGTCCCCCCGCTTCTCGGGGTCTGCTGACCGTCAGCTACGCCACTGAGTCTGAGAACTTCTTCAAATATTTCATTTGTAAATTTTTACATACTTTGTACCCACGAAAACTTACAAATTGATTTCAAAAAAATTCAAATATTTGTTCTAAGGAGAAAAATTTTATTTCTAATTGAATACCTTATAATAATTTACAATATACTTACTCTAATCAAGAAATTCCTCTTGATGTAAAACATTCCGCCAACACTGATTCCAAACGGAGTTTTCCCAAACCGTTTCATGAAGTTAAGGATCTTTCAGGTAAAATTTAATTTTAATAATTATAAAGGGTCAATGAAAATAATACAGAACGTCTTACCTTCAGTTTGGTTTCTAACGACAAATCGGCCGGAGATATTTTGACAATCTGAATGAAGTCACCGTAAAGCTGTAAATGAAAACCATCGAAAAGATTAAATAAATTATCAAACAAACATGTGAAAATTTTACTTACCAAAGAAGTAAATCGAGAGAAGGCAAACGATGTAAGTAGTATAAACAGAAAAAACGAAAGTGCCATCTGGATAACTGCGCTAAATATGATTACGTCCAGATCAAAAAAGAGCACAGAGCAAATAGCGAAGCATTCGAGGTAAATGAAACAACCATAGACGACAGGAGAATAAAATTCGGTACCTCGATTAATTTCTTGCAAGTAGTGCCATAAGTTAGTATGCTTATCTATCAAGTCTCCAATCTTCTCAGTTAAAAATCTATCTTCTTTCCTCAGTTTACGAATACTATCAGACAATTTTGTAAATCGGTTGGAAATGAAAAGTAGAAGAAGGCTTGAAACGAGAAATATATAATTCAGCTGTCCTAATCCATAGATGGAGATCAATACCATATTTATATTACAGAAAAAGAGTTCGGGTGTCGATTCTGTTGTGGTCATCAACGTCGGATACAAGAATAAATCTAGTATCGTGACAATTGAAATTATACTACTAAATAGGATTGTTATCATAATTATAGATAATTTCTGTATGACCTTTGACAGTTTCTTTTCTTCTCCATTGTATCCGGTGTTATTTTTAGGAAAGTGAAATTTGTTTCGTTTGAAGAAACTGAACTGAAAAAGCATGAAGCTACTTAAAATCATTAGAATTATTTTTATTAATAAGTTATTCTTCCCGAAAGAATTAGCCCATCCTCTACAGATTACGTTATCAGTTATTATTTGGATAGAAAGTAAGACGTTGGTCCAAAGATATAATTCTATGACCATCTGGTAGCAAGCGTACAGTTTACACACATATGTCTTCCATCTTTTCTCTTTCTTACAGTCACAATACATTATGTCCATTCCAAATAACTTTCCTGCATTTATGACGGGTTGGAGAAAACACACCAGGCATAAACTACGTGATGTTGGTAGCGAATACATATCAGACACAACGAGTAATATTTTAGTGTGTATTGAATAAAATTCTGAATTAAATTGATATCTGAACGACCTCTTGGATATATTGGATATTAAACTGTGCATTAGTAAAATGGTAAAAGGAACTTTATGTTTTATGGATAATTCAGTTTAAACTTGATTATATAAAACCATTATGTTTGCCTTGAATTGGCAGAATCTATTACCATTATAATTCATGTTTCTTTTGAGTAAACAAAAACGATGCTACAGCACTTAACTATCTTTTAATGTGCCCCATAAGCACTTAACCGGTAAAATAATGAGATTCCTATTAAATTTTATTGGAAAATGTATACAACATACAATTTGTTTCGTCCAACGGAAAGATTCAAATATTAGAGAGCTTCAGCAAGACGTTGACGTGAACGTAAACGCAAAGAAAAATGACGTCATTGAGTTTACGTTCCATGCGTGCGTTTGTAGAAGAAATCTGCTTCAGCAAGTCGTTACTTCCCTTAACTTCCCCAAATAGCGTCACATGTATACCACATCATATTCGTTTAATAAGTTGCGTAGAACAGGAACATCCGAGTCCGTGGCTGGTTGATACGATTTTGTTTTTCAAAATCACTTCGAACTAGAAAAAATATTTAGATTAAATAAAAATAAAACAAAGCTTTTTCACTCAGTGTGGGGTATCCAGTAATCACGCCTAAAAATATGGTATATAAGTAACTCTTCAAGTTAGGATTTTTAACCATTTTTAACACAAAATTTAATTATCCTATCAAAGTTAGGATTTTTAACCGTTTTTAACACAAAATTTAATTATCATACCCATAGATACATGTCTAACGAATGCGAATACAAAAATATATGGCATTACATTTAGTCGTTTAGACGTGAACCTTCCTGTCTAAGCGTCGAATTTGCCATTTTCGGCGTGTAGAACGCAAACGAATGACGTTAATATATAGAATATTTCCTTAACTCACGTTTCGACGTAAAGAACTCATTAGCGACGATTCGAAATGACGCCATGATTTCGTCATTCTAGCGTTCTACGTCATTCTCGTACTGCACGTTGGTTTTGCTGAAGCTCTCTATTATGTTAATCTAAAACATATATATTTACAGAAAGAATTTTGAAATTGTCTCTATATACAACGTATATATGTGGAATCTCGTCATCTTATCGTGTTTATGAAACGTATGATCCTTTGTTATTTACTCAATCGAAGTACGAATCTAATTGTAATCAGTTAAAATTTAAATGATAATACAAGTGTAAATATTTGTTAATGTAAATGCTGTTATTTTGTCTTCGAAAATACTGAAATAAGTTTATGTAATGTAAATTGTAACATATTTCACAATTGGACGAATTAAAAGTTTCCTATTTCACAGATTTAATGAGAAATTCCGAATATAAAGCGAAGAATTTTGATGTATTTCACAGAGAATCTAAGGTTAGGTTAGGTTAGTTTAGTTAAGGCGCCATATTCTTTATCTGGCGATGGTCACTTATAGAGCCCATCACAGGCTGGCCAATATCCATGATGGGGTCAACCGGATGGTTGAAGTTTGGGGTTCAACGAGCCGGGCTCATGTCGTATTCTGAGACATTAGCCAAAGCTTTTCCCCTGCTCCAACTACTAGGGTACTGCAGACGTAACGTCTGCGAGAATAATCTCGGCTTAATCATTGCCTGCAACTAGGGATGCGGACTCGCCTGACCACCACTCTGATCCACATAGCGAACGAAATACGAATGCGGCGGACTCGCTCAGGTTTGCCAGGCCTAGGGGTAAGAAAGCTGCATTCGTATCTCGTGCACTGTGTCGCCGAAGCGACATTTAAGGGCCGAGAATTGCCTCCGTCAACAGAGGGAACGGAGACACAAGAGGCAGTGTATTTGCTACAGACTGGTGCTCATTACTGAGCGACCGGACTGTCCTCGAAGGGATCGAAAACTCTACGGTTTTCTCACATCAAGTTCTCCCAAAAATTGGAAATCCTTAGGACACTAAAGCTCTGGCACAACCGCCGCGAAAATCGCGACAGCCCGCCGGAAGGACGGAAGAGTATAGTATACCCGAACCCTCCACAAGAGCAGAAACCTTACTTGTTTAGACTTTAAATAAAAAAGGCACATAATCATGCACACATTCTCTTCTTTATAAGTTAATATATATTTGTTTTCAATGAATTAATGTTTATCACTTAATTATAATAATAGCAGAAATCAGAGTTATTAACATAAAAGAAATAATAGCATAAAAACATAAATTATATCCAAAGATTACATTTTAATTACCGGTATTTACAGTATTAAACAATCCTTGAATTTTAATTTGGTTATATTGTCATAAATACAGAATTATATATGTTTTATGGTGAAAAACTGGTCGGTTTGCTTTCAGAAATCACATTTTGAACGTAATTTTTTACCTTTCCCAGAGAAAGCTTCAAAATTATCTACTGGCTTATTCCCTCAGGCAGTTTGCCACTGTCTTTCAAGCAGAAATTTATGCTATTTCTGCATGTGCTAGAATTAATCTTGATAGGAGATATGTGAGTAAACACATCTATATCCTATCTGATAGTCAGGCTGCTCTTAAAACACTTGATAGTTCCCGCTTTGTTTCAAAGCTTGTTTGGGAATGTCGTCTTCTCATTGAGGAACTGGCTACCAAGAACAGGGTGCAACTTGTTTGGGTGCAGAGTAAATCTTCAACTACTACGCTACTGAGACATTCGAAAACTAATTAAATTTTAGAATATATCAACTCAATACGAAACATCTCATGCGATTTTCTCGGCAATGGTTGAGTTGTGCACTTTATTGCTCACACATTACATTGTTCTAGAGGACTACTACAAGTATGCGCAATTTAAAAAAAATCAGTGACCTGAATGTCTGAACCTCCCCTTGTTAGATGAAAGACTATTCAAAAAAGTCAGCTTCCAATGTAAATGAATATCACAAAGAATTCTTAACCAGTCTAGCTATCAGAATGAAGACTCAAAGATCCTTCTTGGAATACAGCACCAAACAATCACTGAGGAAGCACATAACTCAAATTCTCTCTTGGCAGCTGTTCAAGCATTCACTAGAGAAGGCACAAAACATTTGATCCATCCTGGAATCTTGCACAAAACCTATTCAGGAGAAAAACAGAAACCACAAAATCCAGCATAGCATAAAACACTCACTGAAGAAGCACAAAACACAAATTCTCACTTTGCAATTGTCCAAGCAATCCCTGAAGAAGGTGCAAAATATTTGATCCATCTTGAAATCTTGCACAAAACACATCCAGGAGAAAAGCACAAAACATAAATCCTAGTATAGATCCAAAACAGATCCACACTGAAGAGAAGCCCTAAACACATGACCAATCTGTGGACAATGCTAAAGAAATACAAAATTCAAATACTCTCTTGGCAGCTGTTCAAGCACTCACTGGAGAACACACAAAACACTTGATTCATCTTGATTCTTCCAGTCCTTCACTGTTGTTTTTCGCAGTTTGGAGGGCTGGGAAGGAGGATTTAGGTGCAGTATCAAGAGTTGTTTGGTTTGGTTTACGGATGGTTCTAAAACCACAACTGGTGTTGGGGCAGGGGTTTACTGCAAGGGGATGGGAATGTCTTATTCCTATTCCCTCAGGCAGTTTGCCACTGTCTTTCAAGCAGAAATTTATGCTATTTCTGCATGTGCTAGAATTAATCTTGATAGGAGATATGTGAGTAAACACATCTATATCCTATCTGATAGTCAGGCTGCTCTTAAAACACTTGATAGTTCCCGATTTGTTTCAAAGCTTGTTTGGGAATGTCGTCTTCTCATTGAGGAACTGGCTACCAAGAACAGGGTGCAACTTGTTTGGGTGCAGAGGCACAAAAGGATTGAGGGCAATGAGGTTGCTGATGGGCTTGCCAAGGAAGGGGCTTCTTGTCCCTTTACCAAGCTTTATTGCTGTCAAGCTTTACCAAGCTTTATTGGACTTGAGCCTGCCCAAGGCAGGCTCAAGTCCAATAAAGCTTGGTAAAGCTTGACAGTTCGGCACCTCATTCACTGAAGCTCCACTCCTGGACTTAGGCATGCAAAAACGCTCATTTTAGATTCCTCTATACAGAGAACTAAAGGGTTGCTTTCACTGCATAAAACCAAAGCTAAGATTATTACGGGGCTCCTTTCAGGGCACTGTCATCTTAGAAGGCATCTTCACTTAATTGGGATTGTTAATAATCCCACTTGTAGAAGATGTCAGGATGGGGATGAAACTCCTCTTCATATTTTGTGTGAATGGGTGGCCCTTTCAGGACTAAGGTATAATCTTCTTGGGTTGCATTTCCCTGCACAGAAGATCTTTTTACAGTCCCATTGGAGAAGATACTGTCTTTCATGTATAAGATGGGACTTTTTATGGAATGATCTTGTTGAGGGTGCACAAATGGTGGTCTCAGTGCTAGGGTTATGAAATGCCCCCTTTTCCTACATCTACATGTATAAGCCAACTCCCTATTTATAAAAGTTTGTTTCTTCATGATACTTCTTAGTTTACACATGAATATATACAGTAATAAAGAACTAGTGTTTTGTTATTATTTTTAATGAAAATTTAATAAAAGTAAGAAGTATTTTGGTATACAGTGGGTGATCGGTTAATGAACAGTTTGGTTAATGAACACTTCACAGAGCAAACTGTGGGTCCTGCAGACTGACGAAATGACAGATCAGCCTGATAGCCTGCATGGTAAAGCTGTGGCTTAACATTCTGGAGGATCCGGGGCTCACACTCCTCCAATTTTTCAGAAGGGATTTGGGCCCGGCTCGTTGAAACCCATCCATTCTGTTGACTCCATCACCACCCATGATGATGTGATGATGGTGGTACTATAAGTGGCTGCCTCAGATAAAAATATTCTATGAGCATATTTCGGCTTAACTAACCTAACAGAATGGCATGCTTAGGCCTTGCACATTTATGGACTTATGGGTATGGATGAGAGAACAGTAGTTTTTTGGAATGATATGCTTAGGCCTTGTATGTTGGTGGACCTATGAGTAAGTCAAACGTCGGTGGACTTATGGGTAAGGATGGGAGAACAGTAATTTTTCCCATAAAATGAACTCGGAGACAACGTAAAACAAATCAAAGATTTATTAAAGGTAGAGAGAGATTTTACAATTTTTTGGTCTTAGAATGGCACCCATACCAGATTGGAGAGATTTTACAATTTTTTGGTCTTAGAATGGCACTCATACCAGGTTAATTTTACAATTTTTTGGTCTTAGAATGGCACCCATACCAGGTTGATTACAATTTTTTGGTCTTAGAATGGCACCCATACCAGGTTGAGATCAACAGGCTTCGGGATCTCTACCACGACAATGCTATTAATCACTTCTGAAAAATCCTGGAGGAGAGAGAAAAGCAATTGATATTGGACAGATTCTTTATCAAAAAATAAAAATATAAATGAAAATGCAAGATTATGTACGTATATATTATTGTTATTACATATAAATAAACGTAGTAAGAAATTATATAATTTTTTATTTATATTTTTTGAGGTCTCCGGAATGAATTAATCAAATTCCCATAAAAACCTATGGTAAATCGATGATCGGTTAACGAACAATTCGGATAACGAACATTGTATTGGAACAGATTATGTTTATTAACCGATCACCCACTGTAATGAAAATTTGTTTAATTTGTTGTTTTCTGAAAGAAAAAACGAAAAAATTTATTTATGAAATTTTCATTTTTAAATATCTTAGGACATTGGTGAACAACAGAGTCTTTTTCCAACATCCAGATCTTATTCGCATTCTTAGAGTACATGAAAATGTAATGGATGTTATGATGAATACATTAGGTAAACGAGCACAAACACAGTCAGCTATACAAGCCACACCTGCAGCAGCTGCAACATCGCCTAGTAGTCCAGGTCAAACAACTGAAACTACTGAAAAGGTTTGCATATTTTGATTAAATTAAATTTATTTATAATTTTATAATAGTTAAAAATTTAAAATTTAGTTTTATTTTGTGCATTATATCAATGTTCATTACTCTAAGAATATTTCATAAATATAATGATTTAAAATATACTGTATATTATTTGTTTATTGTACAAAATTTTCATATATTCATCATTATATATTGTGATTATGAATAAAATAATTTATAATAAATATTAAGTCCAATTGCTATTGATTCATAATGGTTCATGGAAAACAGAGCCAATAGAATATGAAAATTTCTCATAAGATTATAATGTTATAATAAGTTGAATGGTTCTATCAAACCAATTAATAGTAATTTAAAATTATAATATGATCACTCAAAGCAACAAAACAAATATGCACTTAATGATAATATTGTTATATTTTCTTACATAATGGTTGCCATTTGTATAATGGTTTATACCCTCCTTTTTAGCAGTTCATAGATTAGTTTATAAAATTTCATTGTAAAATAGTTGAATAATAAGATTTTTGTTGCAGTACCCCATAAAATTTTACTTTTTAAGTAACTGTTAGGACTTAAAATAATAATGAAACGATGCTTAAATATCCCAATAGCGCTAATGAATCCCAATCAAATGCACCACATTTATATTCTGTTTAAGAAAATGGCAACTATTATAAATTTTACAAAGGGATGGAAAATCTGTAAATATCCTAGATTTTTATTTCAACAGGTAAAGTAATACAAATATATTCAAATATTTATTACACAGCACGATTGCATAAGCTTTATGCTTTGAAAAGTATTCGAAAAGGTTGTTTATGCAGACAGAAATCACTAATTCTACACCAATATTGCAAATTCATGAGTAAAATTTTATAACAATTAGATTTAAATGTTACATTATTCATAAGGTACATTATTATTATTGGTCGTTACATTATTCATAAGGTATAATAAATATAATATAAACTCTGTAACAATGTTTGATAGCAATTGACAAACAATAAGTTTAATACAAACTCCATTAAACTCCACCGTTTTTCAACAGCTGTCAGTAATTAAAAGAAAAATGATTTAACTATAAAAGAACTGAGATATGTTGTAAAATAATCTCAGGAGTTGTTGCATGCAAGAGAGCTTGCACATACTTCTTGAAATGTTGGTTAATAATCCCTGTTTGTAATTTTCGAAATCAAATCATGTATCTTATAAAATATAAGTTTTTATTTGTATATTATATGTGTGTATTTTTTTATTTAAATATGAAAAAGAGTTATTTAGAATTTAATGCTGAATATTTTTTTACATAATTTACCCTCTATATTTAAAGTATTAATTTTCCCATCCTTCCCTTTAGAAACTCCTGAAAAAAAAACAAAAAATTTTTCATATAAAATTAGAATAATATATTATTTAAAAGAAATTTTCATGCAAAACTTAACAAATGAACGTATGTTGTATCCATAGAGAAGTATTATTTATTTTTCAGAATTTTATCAGAATGCCTGTTTTAACTTGCTCAAATTATCATGCTTTTGAATTGTTGTTGAAATATCTTCCATTGTTATATTGCTTCATCTATTTGTTCTCCATCATTAAAAAAAATTCAATAAAAATTCTCGTTGTTAATAATAAAAATGATAAATCACTGGCTAAAGAATCTGTTGTTGTATCTGTTGTATAAAAAATACAAAACTTCGACAAAGTTTGTGCTTCTTTGTTATTTTTTGATGGTTTCGCCTGCTTCGCGAACGAGATGCTGGGAATCAGTGAAACAAGATGGCGGGACCCTTGCAGGCTTGCACCAACGTAGAGCAGAGAGTGTCATTAGATTTCTGTTAGATGAAGGATAGAAACCAATCGAAATTCACCGTCGGATGGCAGTGCAATATGGTGAAAGTTGTTTGAGTCGAACACAAGTATACGAGTGGGCAGATAAGTTCAAACGGGGTGTAACAAGTGTTGAAGATTCGCCACGCCCAGGACGCTCTGTCTGTGCAGTCACGGAGAACAACATTGCGAGAGTTGATGAGTTGATACGGGAAAACAGGCGTATTACGGTGAGTGATATTGCAGTAAAGATGAAGATTAGTGTCGGATCAGCCCACCATGTTGTTCATGATGTACTGATGTTCAAGAAAGTGTGTGCGAGGTGGGTTCCAAAACATTTGACATCAGAAATGAAAGAAAGGCGCATGGAAGTGTGCAGGGAGCTTTTGCGACAGTACGAGGCTGAAGGGGAGGTATTTCTTCACAAGTTGAGAAGCTTGTCCAGCACTGGCATAAGTGCATAGAACTTGAGGGGAATTACGTTGAAAAATAAATAAGTGTTGTATTCCATTCTTGTAATATATTCTTTAAAAAAAATTTCCGGTTTTTTTATTGAATGACCCTTGTATAAGTGTTTCTTATGTATATCATCGTTACATTTTTGAATTTCATGAATTTAAAATCCTTAAGCAAAGATATTACAATTTCATTTCAGTCTAGTGCCTCAATGCAAAACAATGTTTGCTTTGTATTGAGCCACTGATTGGCTCAATTATGTCTTCTGCTTTATTATAGATTATATATATAACAATGTTTGCTTTGTATTGAGCCACTGATTGGCTCAATTATGTCTTCTGCTTTATTATGGATTATATATATCGTATATACTCGTGTATTAGCCGAGGTTTTTTCTCAAAAAAAAAAAAATTCTGAAGTAGGGAGGTCGGCTTATACACGAAATTATTATATAATAATGATATATGATAAATTATTATGCTTTACTATTACCACCTGCTTTAGAAAAAACAGAATCTATGAGCTTTAGACAAAGTCAGTAAGACTTGTACAACACTAACAAGTCACTAAGAGGTGAATAAATATGGAAACACAATACTGAAAGTAGAAAATTATTTAATTATGCCACTTAATAAAATCATCTTTCGAATTAAATAAACTGTTTTTCAGTTATGAAAATCATAAACTAAATTATACATCTCTCTATATAAAAACTCCACAATTGTTTCAAGTTGTTGTTTATTTTACAACAGAGCAAAAAGACATCCTCGTATAAAATTCTGTTGTGGTGTTTTATTGAAATTCAATTTGTCTTTATAGATAAGGCCTACTTACTTGTTAGTGAAACAACTAAAGAGAAACAATGAGCAAATTTCGTATTCTAAACATGCTGAGCTAACTATGTTGCAATCATTAATAAGTTTTATTGTTCCGTTGTCAGAAAATGCTTAAGGAAAGAATTATTTAAAAAATCTTTCTGATTATCTTACTTGTACAGAAATCTTTAAAATAAAGACTTAAAATATCTTTAAACCAAGATAAAGTTTAGTTAATTGCTTTAGAATATTCATTAATTTATTAAGTAGTTTCTGTTCCATCATTAATTATTAATAATTTTTATTTAAATTAAAATAACTTGGCAATCAATATTTAATTATAGTGTGAAATTAATTATTTCTCATGAAAATATTATTATATTTAAATGCATTATATTTAAAGAAAGGAAATTATTATTTTTCTTGTGTGAATGTTTTTCCTGTTTCATAATATCTAATTAAATATTCATTAATTATGAAATATTTATATATAAAAGTGTTAAACTGCTTATTTTTCCGCATTATTTACTAATTTAATAGTTTTAAATGCATAATTTACTGAACATTATAGCATTGCCTTTGAATAAAAATTTGTTAAAAATCAAAATAACTCTTACTTTAATAATAATATTTTTGTGTGTCTTACTTATTTCTTTAATAAATCCAGATTTATTTCTGGTCCATACATAAACATTTATCCTTTTTTTCTCTATTCCCATTAGTCAGAATAAAATATAAGTATAAATAAATATATAATGTACTGATCCCATACTTTCCCATCATGTTCTTTATTTTAAAGTAATATCTTTTATTTTATTAGAATTATTTTCGATGGCATAATCCCCATGTTAAATATCACAAAACTATAAAATAATTCCATAGTTATCGCAGAATGGCATCAGATTATCGAATATCCGAAAATTTTAAATGGATAAACCCATACAGTTAAATAATCTTACTTCAAATTCGACTTTAATAATCTGGCTATCCTGTTTTATAAAGTTTAATCAAATAGTTTAAAAATTTTAAAGAGAAACTTTTGAATTTTGAAGAGCCATCATTTTAAAAGATCGAAAACAAAAGGTTAATGTCTCGAGTTCAATTAATCAAATAGTTTAAAAATTTTAAAGAGAAACTTTTGAATTTTGAAGAGCCATCATTCTCGAGTTTAACAGAGAATCTTAGAAGTTTAAAACGTCCGCCATTAATGGTAACTTTTAAGCTAAAAGTTACCATTAATGTCAGAATATCTTTATCAAATTTCATGGAAATATAATAATTAGTTCAAAAGTTGTTAGTGGGAACATACACACTGCCAGGCAAATGGCGATCGCATCATTTCAATTTACTTTAGAAGTAAATTAATGATAAAATTATTTCTACTTTTTACATTATAAAAATATAAGTTAAATCATCAATAATAAAACTTTTCAGTTTAATAGCCAGGCAAATGGCGATCGCATCATTTCAATTTACTTTAGAAGTAAATTAATGATAAAATGATTTCTACTTTTTACATTATAAAAATATAAGTTAAGTCATCAATAATAAAACTTTTCAGTTTAATATTCTTCTTCTTCCGCAGAATTTTTGTTACTCAAACATAACGTAACTCAACATAACATAACTCAAGGAAACTTAGAGCAATATCGGTTCTAAGCTAATGTTATCAAATTCACAAAAATTTAGTCTGCAAATATTCAGAAAAATTATTAAAAATATCGGAAAAATATTTAGAATAACTTTACTTGTTTACTATACATATACACACAATAGATAAAAAAAGAAAAATACACATTTGGTCCTCATACATCGTGATCTTCCACTGTTTTCTGAGATAACAGCCCCAACATTTCATCATATGCAGTCATTTCAGTAATGTATTTATCTACAAAATATAATATATGCAATAGTTTAATTTTCTAATAACATAAAACAACGAATTTTGACAAAAATTAATACCTTCCGCATCATCATCCTCTTCAGTTTTAAATAGATTTCCTTCGGGTGAAATTGGTCTCAGCGATAAATACTCCTTAAGAATAAAGATTATAAATTTAATATCGCTTATACTTCAGAGATAAGTTTATTGGGATACTTACCGCAGTTTCTTGCAGCATATTATCAAATATTTGAACTAAATGCCTGAAGGAAGGTCGATCGTGAGGATTCTGTTGCCAACACATAAGCATGATTTTATGTCTGAAAATAAAGAAGAGATTCGATAAATTATATATTAATTTTTTTTTAACCGAATTTAATGATCTGCTTCTTACAATTTCGGATGACAATTCCCGGGTCTATTCATACGATATCCCGATTTTAAAAGATGAAAGAGTCTTTCTGGTGTTATGCCCGGATACGGCGATGCTCCTAAACGATAAAAATCTTTTATAATTTTATATTTTTTCTATAATGTTAAATTAATTATTTATATGCATTTTCTTTTATATTAATTTATAAGAATTATGGAAATTTTAGTAAAACAATAATAAAATTTCATTTAATTTTCATCTAAAAATACATTGACAACAGTTATATCGCCATCTAGGGATCAGTGTTAATATTAAACTCATAAAATTATTATTTACTGTAGATGATGCGTTTTTAAATTTAAATGATCATAAAATATTGTTTAAAAAATACATAATTAATTCATAATCATTAATTTTATAATCTTGAAAATGATTGAGTGGAAGCAAAAAATAATAATATGTTACTTAGAAGAGCAAGAGGCGCCACCAAAAAAATGTACAGTCAGTGTTGCCACCAGTTTAACAAAACTAATAATCAGTAATTAAAATATTTAATATTTTATTTAAATGATATTTAACATTCCAACAGATAAAATTAATAATGTTATAGATCATAGAAGTCTTTTGTACGGCATATTATGCGTGTCAACTCTCAATTGTCACTTTAAACTTTATCTAAGAATATTACTGATAATATGATTAAGTCATGATTAGATTCGATTATTAAGAATGCAGTTTACTATATAATTTAATTGAGTGACTATAATGGTATCATAATTTACGCTAATATATCGCCATCACGGATACTATCATTTATCTCATATGGGAGCATAAAAGTAAAATAATGATAATAATAATTTATGCATACTGTGACTTACCCAGTGTTACAATCTCCCACAAAACTATTCCAAAAGACCACCTACAAATATAATTTAATCTTAAAAACGATTTTTTTTTTTTTAAATTACGGCGTCGTACTTTATATAAATTATTTACATACACATCGCTTTTAGTAGTGTAAATATGATCTTCTAACGATTCTAAAGCCATCCATTTGACTGGTACTTTGCCCTTTAATGTAAGAAAAATTTGAATATTAAAGCTGTAAAAAAATTGATAAATATAGTACAAAATATATATATATTTTTTTTTTACTTTACTCCTCTTTAAGTACGTATCGCCTTCGTAAACATCTCTACTCAGTCCAAAATCAGAAATTTTAATGACGTTTCCAGCAGCAATGAGTACGTTTCTGGCAGCTAAATCTCGATGCAGTAACTGAGAAAAGTTGAGAGAAAATAATATAAAAATAAAAAAATTGATTTCTGTTTCATTAATAAGAAGATAAATTTATAGCATCAATATTAAAACTTGTATGCTATTTATCAATCACGTTCTAATCAATCATGAAGTGTAAGTTATCAGTTTTATCATCTATGCTAGCAAATTTGATGAAAACCATTCCATTATCATCATTCATATTATTATAATAAAGAGTTTTTCATATTTTGAATTCGAATAAAAACATTTATAAGAGTTTATTATTGAAAGGATGCATATATGAAACTAGAATACAAAAAAAAGCTCATATATTATCTTTAATCTTTATTTATCCGGATTGTAAAGTCTTACTGAAAATTTTTTTTTAATAAACTATAATAGACTTTTTTATGGATGATAAAGTCATGGCAGATTTACATAAAAAAGATCTTTCAGGTGAGATTAGATTAATTAGATTACGCCGCCATATCCTCTTGGGATATACTGTATCTGGCGGCGGCCACTTGTAGAGCCCATCACAGGCTGGCCAACACCCGTGAAGGGGTCAACGGGATGGTTGAAGGATGGGGTTCAACGGGCCGGGGCCGGGGCCAGGCCCGGACCCCTCCTGAAAAACTGGAGGTGTGGGACCCGGATTTGAACCCGGATCCTCCAGGGTGGTAAGCCAAAGCTTTACCACGCGGCCATCCGGCCGACTCTTTCAGGTGAGACTAGGCCATTCGTGCGTATCAGTTTTTAAAGTATTGAACGGTCGCCATTTTATAATAGATTCATAAAAAATTAATAAGCATAATTTAATTAATTAAAAATAATTATCTAAATTGTGGTTATTTTGGGATGTTTAATTCTTGAAGAATATTTGCGAAGGATAGATGAAGGGAATACATATTTGCCATAACTATCCCAATTTTTTATATTTAAGAAATTTAAAAAGTGGAATATAAATAGAATTATTCAGTTTTATTGAATAATCCATGTTTATCTGATAATTAATTTAAATATTTGATAAGATAAATTTCAATTATTTTGATCTCCATCTCTCTCTCTTTCTATATTTTAACACCAAGTTCCTACTAGAGAAAAAAACAAAGACTGCCCAATTTTGTGATAGGGTGGACCCCAGAATGTGAAGGATGGGGATTTGGTCCTCTTCTAAAAAGAAATCGGAGAAGATTCTGGATCTTTCAAGCTGAATTCTGGAATTACCTACAATTTCCATCAACATTTAATTGGATGATCACTTAGTAAGATATATTTCTTCCTCTGGACAGTCATTTATTAATTCTGAGTCTCATCTCTAGAGATTTTCAGAAAGATCTTGATATTTTTCCACCACTGATAAAAAAGAAACGACAACTTCCATCAATATATAAATTATTTTTTCACTAATTTTAATATATTTAGTAAGACTTGTTTGTGAAGAATGAAGTTTTTTATATAAAAAAATGGCCCTATTGCTTATTATCACAATAAATTTATAAATATATATAGTATTATTAATTCGATCTTATTTTTTAATCATTATTTTTTATATTCGAGAGTATCAAAACTAAATTAATTTTGAATGATTCGCGTAAATCGTTCTGTTAGGAAACTCGTCTTTTTGTTATCAATAAAAAAAGAAAATTACCAATAAAAAAAAAAACAATTTTCTGTAGAGGAAAACTTATATTAAAGTTTACTTTAACTAACTTGTAAATCAATTTATCTATAAATTATGAGTAAAAAATTCTATATCTGAATCCTTTAACTAACTTGTAAATCAATTTATCTATAAATTATGAGTAAAAAAAAATTCTCGAACAAAAATGATACAGTTCACATTTTGAAACAATTTATCTCCGATTCGTATTATTATTATTTATAAATTTAAATAAATAAATTATTTGAAATTTGCAATAAATTAATTTAAAAAATAAGATATATTCGAAATTTGCGTTTTAACTCTTGTTTATTTTTTATAAAAAAAACATTAAATATGGATGACGCTGCATAATATACAATGTCATATCGAATTTTATGTTAAACAAACAAAAAAATAAATTTATCATACTCGTTATCTATATGAATGATTATAGATTAATATCAAAAGTATTTTTTAACAGATTTACTCAAATACTGTATATTTTTCACTATATTTATTACTGCAAACAATATGAAGAATGTAAGGATGAATGCCAAAGATATCATTATCTCAGGCACAACACTGTATCTAGCAATGATGTTTAATAACATTTAAAATTGTTAAATTATTTATAATATTTATTTATTTATTAGAGATCTAGTCAACACATTGATGGAGCAGAAAAATTTAATATTTTCAGAGCAGTAGTCAAAAATTATTGAACATCAAAATAGAGGAGTGAGATTCGAGAAGAAAAATATAATTTAATGAATGTGTACTAACAATGATGAAGTTTTCTATAAGAGAAGAGTTATAAATACCATCTTTATAAAGTGGATCCTTAAAGAAAAAGTTCATTACTGGATAGCGGATCCTTAAAGAAAAAGTTTATCATTGGATAGTGGATCCTTAAAGAAAAAGTTCATTATTGGATAGTGGACCCAATTAATCATTGCAATAATATTACTTGGACTCATAAACTCCGTGAATAAATATATTTTGCTAAACATTCATCCATTATTATGGCAAGCATTCTCCGAAATATAATGCAATTGATTTGATCATAGTGGAATGGTTTTGCTATGGATTTTTAATTTTTCTTATGTACAAAAAGTCATATTTTTCATGGAAGAATTTTCGTAAAGATTTTAGTATTTTAATATTTAACAAACTTGGCATATACAGTATAATATTGATAATTTATTCAGCAAAGTATAAAACAGAATGCATTTTGCTTTATGAGGATAAGACAATTTTATATGCTCAGCTTCAAAATATAAATATCTATTAATAAAAATAATAATAAAATCGTTTAATATAATTATTTTCGATGCATAAAATCTCAATCTTAAAATTTAATGGCAGAGATATAAATTTTTTGAATAGTGACTTCAGTGAATATATATTCTAGCTTATTTTTAAGAAAACAAAAATCAATATCAAGAAAACTTAACAATCACTCTAATTTATTAACAGAAATTTTAGATAATAGAAGTAAAAACATCAGAAGAAGATATAAATTCACCTTCATGTCACTTAAGTAAGCCATCCCTTTAGCAATTTGCCAGGCAAAAGATAGCAGATCTCTTTGATTAAGCGTGAAAGATGTGTTTTCATTTTCAAAATTATAAATTGGATTCCAAACTGTTTGAAAATTATTAGAAACCGGTCTATCAAATGAAAATTTACGTTGATTTCTTAGATAATTTCTCAAAGATCCGTGTTCCGCATATTCGACAATTATATACAAAGGTCCACCTATAAAAAAAATTCTATCATAATTTATGTTTTTTTTTTTATTTTTAATTATTAATTTACTGATACACAAAATATCTAATGCACATTTATATTTTATCAAGAATTTTCAAGAAATTTAATATATGAAATAGGGTTGCCAACAATGTCATTTTGACCCGAAGACTTTGTTTGCGATCGTTCTTCGGGCTTCGGTTTCAAATAAAATTATTCGTGTTCATTAAAAAATTATACTCTTGGACAAAAAGTTTGTAGAATATCCATTTGACCTCTATTGCAATTCACAGCAACAAAGTCAAAGCGATAACATCTCATATCGCGACGGTTAGATATAACAATCATACATCCATGATGAGAATGAAAGTGAATGCGCAGAATCCGATTTTACAGAATGGACAATGTCCACCAGAATCCCTAGATATATAGGTCGGCTGGATGGCCACGTGGTAAAGCTTTGGCTTACCACCCTGGATAATCCGGGTTCAAATCCAGGTCCCACATCTCCAGTTTTTCAGGAGGGGTCTGAGCCCGGTCCGTTGAACGTCATCCTTCAACCATCTGGTTGATCCCATCATGGGTGTTGGATAGCCTCTGATGGGTTCTACAAATGGCCGCCGTCAGATACAGTATATCCCTCGTGAGATATGGCGACTTAACCTATCTAACCAACCAACCGTTGATATATACAGTACCGCATTCCTTTGTGCCACCAGATGCCGCCAAATCGGCCATTTTATATCCTGTTAGATAGAGAGTTGTCATTGCTTTCATAGGTTTTCTAGTTATTTTAGAAGAACTTGCCTTCTTATAGTGCTGTAAATTGTTCTAATAGAATCTATAATCCTTTCCTTTGCCGCAAGATAAAAGAAATTTAGAGATAAAAAGAAGTGGTTACAAAATACTAGAAGGAAAATAAAAAATACGATCTTCGATTGTCAGGTAAGCAACTGTTGTATTTATAAATTAGAAAAGAAATATAGTTTTGTGATTTATTTCCCATAAAGCTACACGATTATCGATCGGCAGGAGGATATAAAATGGCGGCTGAATGCGGTACTCTACGTTATCTACGAACAATTGAAGTGAATGCGCGCTATCTTGTGGAGATGAAACGAAATACAATCCATGATTGAAATCCAAGGATTGCATAACAACATGAGTTGCATTCATTACTCGTTATCATCATGCAAAAATTATAATGGAAAAGTGCCTGTTGAGACAACATGGCGTTGTTTTCCAAAAGATGATAATATTAAGAAGCTTGTTTCTTATCACGAGTGTAATAAAACTTTTAATGTATTTCATCTTCTCAACTTTTCTTCGTGCGAAAATTGTTTGAAATAATATTTCTATGGGTCAGCCTCGACTCGATGTTGGCAATCCTAACATGAAAACTAATTTTTACTTAATATTAAAATTGTGAGAATATAAAATTTATAGTAAATACCTTTTTGTGTACAAGCACCCAAGAGTCGGATGACATTAGGATGCGATATTTCTTTAAGCATGCTGAATTCCGATAGTAAATCCTGCTGTTCGATTATAGTGCCATTTCCTGAAAAAAAAATAAAAAAAAATTATTTATTAGATCAGCAACCATTTTACAATCTACTATTATAATGACACATTACCTTTTAACATTTTTACGGCGACTGATGTATATCCTTGAACTCCATTGATTCCCCAAGCCTGAGCTCTCATAACTTTTCCAAACTCTCCTTCTCCTAATGTTTGTCCTAATTTTAGATTCTGTCGAGGGAACTCCCATTTCAAATCTATCTAAAAATAAAAAAAAAAGAATCTTTTACTTTATTAATAAATTTTATAAGATTAATATTCAAAATTAGTAATTTTTTTAATTAAAATATTCTATATTTATAAACTAATTAAGGGCTAATTATAGATTATAATTTTCGTATAATAACTCACTTTTCCTTCGTTAAAATTTTGCAAATCTGCAGAGAAAGAATGCTCGTCTACGTAATCCGATAATACAGCTGAAGGCATCGGACTGCCCATACATTTATGCTTTTTTCGATTTATTCGCCATTTTTGTACCCATTGGCATATTACAAAACTCACGACTAGGATGAAAACTATAGAAAAACATACTAAAATCCAAGCGATGCATCCTCTACCGCAAATAGTGTTATCTGTAACAAATCCAAAATTAAATTTTAAAATAAAGGTAGTCACACACAGAACGCGCGACGCGAAGCGAACCGGAGCGAAGAAAATTTGCATCTTTCGCTTCGCGTTGCATTGCGCCGCATCCTGTCTACATTGTAGCCGAGTTATTTCTCATGCTTCATGGATTTGCCGATAGAGGTCGTTTGCGGAGTGTGGTTGATTTGTTATTAGAAAGAAGTGAGCATATATTTTCGGTATTCTTTTAATCTCGTGTCATATAGATTTGGTCTTTTTTGTACTCCTAAAAGAGGTCGTTTGCGGAGTGTGGTTGATTTGTTATTAGAAAGAAGTGAGCATATATTTTCGGTGTTCTTTTAATCTCGTGTCATATAGATATGGTCTTTTTTTTACTCCTAAAGCAAATTCTGGTACAATTGTCGCCTTACCGAAGAACGGCGAAAGTGGTACAGATCGCAAGCGGGATCCGAAACACCCAAAAAATTCCTAGTAGACCAGGGTTCAAAGATCAAACGTTTACAAGATATAGAGCCGGAAAGTTCCGTTGATTGCAAACTGTGTATGCTGCAAATTCTGGTACAATTGTCGCCTTACCGAAGAACGGCGAAAGTGGTACAGATCGAAAGCGGGATCCGAAACACCCAAAAAAATTCCTAGTAGACCAGGGTTCAAAGATCAAACGTTTACGAGATATAGAGCCGGAAAGTTCCGTTGATTGCAAACTGTGTATGCGGTTTGACGTTATGCCTGGCCTCGCCGCAATCTGAGACACGACGCGACCCGTTTCCGTGCTCTGTTACCTATACCGCCTATACACCTCTGTAACTCGAAAACGTTTGACCTTTGACCCCTGTCCATTAGGGATTTTTTGGGTGTTTCGGCTCCCCTTTCGATCTGTACCACTTTCACCGTGCTTCGGTAAAGCGATAATTGTACCAAAATTCTATATCTGAATCCCAACCACACGGTTGAACTTCCGCCATTTTCCAAGTATATAAACACATTCGTTTCTATTTGGTTGATTGCTTTCTTTGGGTCTTGAGCACCGTATTGTTCGCGCGTGCTGATTAGTCAATTTTTTCTTCTCCTTTAAAATTCTATATCTGAATCCCAACCACACGGTTGAACTTCCGCCATTTTCCAAGTATATAAACACATTCGTTTCTATTTGGTTGATTGCTTTCTTTGGGTCTTGAGCACCGTATTGTTCGCGCGTGCTGATTGGTCAATTTTTTCATCTCCTTTAGCGCGGCTACGCGCGTTAACTCGAGCAGCCGCACGGTAAAAGTTAATCCAAGACACACTGTACGCGCGTAACCGCGCGAAGTTGCTTTCTTATGCTTCGCTTCGCGTTGCATTCAGTGTGTCACGGCCTTAACAAAATTTTATCAGTTATTTTTTTAATGAAATACCTGTGGCAGAAAGAGGATGTTTTTCCTTCATCGTTGTTTTATCGTAAATAGATCCGTTAATACGTTTATTACTCCCAATAATTTGTGAATTTTTTAGTCTGCCAAGAGATTTGGGTCTATTATCGTAATAAGTATCACTGATACACTGGCACGAACTTGTGCTACTGCAGGAACACGTTCCGTAAGCTTCAATGATGCCTATGTCTGTGAGAGAATTTGTATTACCTGCAGCTACTTCTTCTGAAATTAAATTTTTTTTTTTAATTTAATATTGTTGTTTATGCAGAATTTTATATATTTTTCTAAAAGAAAGTAATATAATCTAAGTTTAAATAATTTATAAATGAATTTTTTACTTGACGACCGCATCGGAAGGCAGTATTGAGTTTATAGCATACGATATCGGTCTCGGCATTCCTGCTGAACCGCTCTTCCGATCTTATATATTTTTTATATTCATAAAATAATTTATAATTTACTTGCACAGTCTTGAGGACAGATATTCTTATCGAACATCTCTAGTTCGTCACAGATACCATCAGGACACGTTCGTAAATCCGGACTACACGTTGCATAATGCGAAGACGTACGAGGTGCTAAAAATTGGAAACATTATCTTTCTTTGCAATGAAAAAAAAAAAAAAAAAAAAAAAAAAAAAAAAAAAAAAAAAAAAAAAAAAAAAAAAAAAAAAAAAAAAAAAAACAGATTTAAATAAATATTAAGCAATTTACTTTTATTTTTAGAATGGTCAGCTCTTCTAAAATTCCTCCACATGCAGTAACCTGTGAAACTTCCTCTTCCGCAAGTAGAAGTACAGGAAGATTCGTTTGTAGAAAAAGCGCACAACATACCTGATGATATATTTTATTAAATATTCTTTAAACTTTATATTTTAATAATTTTTAGATATAATTCCTTCCCACTTACCACAAGTAAGATCTGTTTTAGAATTATCATCTGAAAAGAGTTAAATTTGCGTATTTATTTAAAATAATTAAACATTAGAAGAAGGGAAAAAATAATTATACCTGTATTTGTGACATTTACGATTATTTTGGTGCTTCCACTATAGTTATTGGAGGTCCAGGAAAGATTTAGATGATAGGAAAGGATTGACGATGATTTAAACATTCGTTCCTTCGCTAAATAAATAATTCCTGTTTTTGGAGTGACATCAAACACTCTTTTCTTGGTATTTAAATGCTTGAGTTGGAAATTGTATCCATCTTCCAAATCAAGATCAAAAGGTTGGATAACCTGATGTATATATATAAAAATAAATACTCTAAACGGCTATAAATTTCAATTACTAAATTTTCTATTTTTAGTAACTTATGTTACTGAATTTTCGGAATTTTAAATGAACTTAAAAAACTTACTCTAGAATGTAAAGTCATTTTAGAAGAAACTATAACCTGATATACATCCTCTGGAATTAAATTTTGATTTTTCGTATAATTATTAACGGTGACAAAATAAATCACCTAAAATAGAGAGAAAATGTCTTAAAATTTATTAAGAATTTTTATCACTTGAAAATTATATTATTTTAATTAGAGTATAAGAACCCGTTTTACGCGGGGAGACGAGATGTGAGGGGGCCACTTTTCTGGATCCTGTTTAACGCGTGGATATGCTCCGAAAAAACAAAGTACAGCGTTAAACGAGGTCATTTTAACACGTAAATAATGAGGATAGGTGTAACAGGATAAGTGAAAAAAATATATACATAGCATTTTTTAAATTTTATTTTGTAACATATATTATTACAAAATATATACATAGCATTTTTTTATTTTATTTTGTAACATGTATTACGTCAATTATAGACATTTTTTATTGCTAGTATCGATTTATATTCATAAATCATTCACAAAAAATTCTTAAAATTAGAAAATAAAAAGTTTTAAGAACAAAAAGCATCATTAATTATAGGCATTTTATTGTTAATATCGATTTGAGATTCATAATAAATCATTCATGAATTCTTAAAATTAGAAAATAAAAAGTTTTAAGAACAAAATGCAGTAAATTTTAAAATTAGAAAATAAAAAGTTTTAAGAACAAAAAGCAGTAATCAGACTGCAGTAAACTTTATTGTAATATCGATTTGTATTCATAAATCATTCGTGAAAAAATTCGCAATTAGAAAATTTTTTAAGAACAAAAAGCAAAATCACGATGCAGCAAACTATAAACAACGAAAAAATATTGACGAAAGAAAAACGTTCTAACTTGAATGTAAACGCTGAGTTTTAAGAACAAAAAGCAGTAATCAGATTGCAATAAGCTATAAACAATGAAAAATATTGATAAAGGAAAATAATGTTCCTTCAAGGAACTATAGTTTAAAATTTGGCAGCATTCAGGTTAAAACTACAATGGGATAATTGTTATTTTTATTACTTGTAAAATAACATTGATGATAGATCATAAATATAAAATCTGACTGCAGCAGACTTTCGTATGTTTACTTACAGTAAAACAAAGTTTTACTGTAATTAAAAATATTTTCACGTCATTAAAATTTGCAAGGAACTTTCTAAAGCTGTGTATACAATTTATGAAAATCCATACCTTATTATTGTCGGTTCGTGTATATCCAACATCTTCAAAGACCACAGAAAAGTTATATTCGTTTCCGGTAAAGGAAAAATGATTTGCAGTTTGAATTTCTGAAAAGAATAAAATTTTTTTGTAAACTATAATTAATTATTATATTAATTTAGTAGTTGATTTTCGTAAAGTGGACTTACCTGCATTTAAGAAAGTGCCACAGTCTTCGACGTTTTCGTATATGAAAGTTTTTGTAACTGAAAACAAGTTCAGAAAATCGTTTTCTATTTTTACTGTGATGTTATTTGCTTTACGAGAATCTTTATCGCATATTTTAAATCTATATGGAAATATTTTACCCTAAAAAATAATAAAAATAAGAAATAAACGAAATTTAAAATTAATTATCTACATAAGATTAATAGAAAAATCATTATAGTTATATTTTCATAATAATGTCGAATAGTTTTCTTTGTTGACATAATACAAGGTATAAACTCGTTTTAGTGTATAATAAATGGACGAAAGGTGAAAAAAATTATATAGGATATAGGAGACAATAAAAAAAAAATAGATTAATTCCCCTCATAAAAGGAGAATGATGTACGGATTATAAAAAAGTTAATCATTGTATCCATGTTTGAAAAAAGAAAAATTTAGAAAATAATACTTTATATAAGCTTGTAAAGCGAAAGACTTGTAAGCTTGTAAAGTCGAAACACTTTTAGTTTTCTCCACTTAAGGTACAGTATTAATTTTTCATTCTATCAACTAAGTTAGGCTCCATTCTAGATATAAACCTGACATCAATTTTTATATCCTTATAAAAACTGATTGTTTGGTAAAAGTCGTTGTTGTTTGTTTGTAAATGAAGTCTAGCATAGTAAATCTACTCATACCATTTGAAAATAAATCAGTGTGTAGCTTACATTCAACAATTTCCTCGTATCATTATTAATTTATCAACTTCACTTTAGTCAGTTCGTACATAAACTACATTTCGTTGTTGTTCTCTTTAAAGTAATTTTTATATTCGAATTTATAGAATATATATTATAATACAATTAATTGGTGAAAATATATATTGTTTCTGTTTAAAAATGAGAGTTACTAGCATTTAACGTCATAAATTATGTATATGTATAAAATATTGTATAACTTTATTAACGCAAGGCAAGGATGTCTCGCGTTTTCGCGTCAGATCCTAGCGCGACGCGTCTATGAATAATAAGTCGCGTTATAGCGCGCTTCATGTCTGTCGCTTTTTTTTTGTGCTCGATAAAGATGCTAAGATGGCGTACATATTAAAGTCTATGTTAATATGCATTCATATTCATGTTAACATCGACTTTAATATGTGCGAGACGCGCCACGAACAGGCGTGGCATCTTCCTAACGCGAACTTACGTTAATGTGAGATTACATGAATTTATTGTTAGCAATAAATATCATATCATACTTTCAACTATAGTTGTCAAAATATATCACACTAAAATTTTTTAACAGTAAGAAAAATAATAATAAAAGTAACTAGGATTATCGCGGACGGTGCTTACAGGTCTGACGTGAGAAGCTTTGATGATATATTTTTTATTGGAATTATTCCTTTTGTAAGGAGCGTTGTCATCGATATCCTTCACTTTAATAATTCCTTCCATAATAAACTCATTTTGGATAGTTTCTCTACTTATCTGGCACGAAATACTGAAATTTATTTCGGTTCTCTCTTCCGCATCCAAAGTCGATATAAGTGTTAAAGTGCCGTTTTGAGGATCCACGCGAATGTTTTCCGAGCCTATTAATGAAAAATAAATAAATATTTAAATAAATTAATGTGTTTAAATTTATATAAAATAACTTTTATTTAAATATCCTTATTGGCAAAATGGTAGATGACCTGCTAGTGAAAGACATGTCGCGTCGCATTCAAGCGCGGCGTCGCTTATAGCAAACTTTTTTAATGAAATATATACGTACGTCCTCAGATTACGATATAGAGATCGACTAACACGAATCTTTAAACCAATAATGTTAGTCGATCTCGACATTGCGATCTAGGAACGTGAAAGACGCGTCGCGTTGCATCCAGAGCGCAGCGTCGCTTATAGCAAACTTTTTTAATACTGTAAATATATACATACGTTCTCAGATTACGATATAGAGATCGACTAACACGAATCTTTAAACCAATAATGTTAGTAGATCTCGACATTGTGATCTGGGAACGTATATATTGATTAAAAAAACTTGCTATATGCGACGCTGCGCGGCCGGATGCGACGCGATATACATTCCACCAGCAAGTAATCTACCATTTAGCTATGAATATTTTCTATTATACACTCACCTGTGTTTACGCGATACGTTAAATTATATTTACATAGATACTGATAAGAAAGAGGCAACAAATGGTCAAAAATAGTATGTAATCTTGTATTTTCTAAAAGAAGATAAGTCGTATTCGTTGATAAAAAGCAAAAATTCGGATTTGGTTCGCAATCACCCAGAGATTCGACTACGTCCAGAGTTACTATTGTACTAATCTGTGAATTTATCAAAATTTCGATAGCAAAAGTTGTATTATTATCTGAAAAATAAAATAGTTTTTAATCTTTCCTTTCATAAAAGTTTTAAGTGTATTATTATTAAGTTTATTTTTCGTGTAGTTAATGTGTGAAAGACTGTCTATATTTAAACCAGTTTAAAATTTTAAAGGTAACTAAAATAAAATTAAAAATAGAAACTTTAAAGCAAACCTGTATGGTTCCTTAATGAATCGATCAGATTGATGCTTCCATTATTTTTGTCGATATGAAAAAATTTTCTTTTCGTTTCGTATTTTCTATTATTAGACGTTTCTATTATTTTTCCAATTTTAAAATTTGCTTTTTCTTCTCTTGGATAACCGTTATCGACAAGAGTTAACTGATAGAAAATAACTCCTTCAGGGAAATCCTTCGGAAGAAGAAGCGAAGTCTCTCGTGAAAACCATATTGCACCTATGAAGAATGATGAAAATGTTAATATTTTAGACTTTAAATTAAATTATTTCATTGTAATTTTTATAAATAATCAAGAAAACATTCTTTAAAAGTCGTACATAAACAGGTAAGCCATATCTTGCTCCCTTACTTAAACTTGCAGTGCCATCTAATGACAAAGAAAACAATTTTTTCTATCGATTATTTGGTATAATTAGCTCCATTAAAATGGAACCAAGTCTACAATCTTCTCAGGAATCGTATAAAATCATATTTAAAATTGTAAACAGACACTCATACGATCACACCCAATTGTATTTGTACAGATACATAGGATAGAATTTGCAACTGTCCTCATTTGCATAATCAGCTCATCAGGTCACCATCAGGTAGCCCACTCATGACTTCCTATTTGTTGGCATTAGCAGATTTTTGAAATCTATAACAGTTATCAAGTTATTTGGAGGAGCAGAGACGTTTCTTCCATACTGTATATAGTTTGCTAGTACCCTTTAAAGCAAGCCAATCACATCGAATATACAAAGCGTCACGACGCGTCGCATTGCCAAGACGCGTCGCTCGCTTTCTTACTACCAGGTAGTAAGTAGGAGAAGGACGCAATGCGATGCGTCTTGTCAACGCGACGCGTCGTGACGCTTTGTGTACTTGATGGTGTTTGACTAGCTTTAAAAGGTTAATTGAAAGACACCAAAAGAAAATTTGAAATTTAAATAAATGATAAACGTTTTGTTATCTTTTTAAAGTTATCGTGAATCTACAAATATGAATTAATAATTTTATTAAATGTTTTATGCAAATTCTATTTTGTTCGAACGTGTTTCCCGTTTTGCAATCGATAACGAACAAACATTGTTCTAGGAAACTCGCTAAAATTTTACACGATAAAATGTTTTAATGTAGTATATAAGCAT
Source organism: Olivierus martensii (assembly GCA_000484575.1). Classification (NCBI taxonomy): domain Eukaryota; kingdom Metazoa; phylum Arthropoda; class Arachnida; order Scorpiones; family Buthidae; genus Olivierus; species Olivierus martensii. The sequence continues at coordinate 217,373 of AYEL01087537.1, read as the reverse complement.
ATTTAAAAAAAAAGTAAACACGTTAAATTTTCATTAAAACATAATTTATGTAAAATTTCAAAGTGATATCGAAGCACACATCAAAGAAACACGTTAGACTTAACACCGTATGTTTGTAATCGTCAATATTAAATCTGCTCTCTATCCTTTAAAAAAAAAAAAATGAAATTATAAAGGTTTTCTTTTGATGAATATCTAATTTTCTAAGAAAATATTAAACTGTTATTGCCATTATTTAACGAGGAAAAACTACACATAACTCTATCTACATACGACAAACTGTGGGCGAAAAATATTGCAAAGTTAACTTATACTTCCAGTCACGAACGTATAAAGGTTACAAGACAGTTTTACTGATGAAAAATCTGTGAATTATATTCATGTCATGCAATTTAAAATATGATTATAATATAAATACACTTATATATATTTTCAAACATTTAAAAAAATAAATTTCTGAATCGTAAAATAATTGCGTCAATACTTACGTCAAGATGACTAAATTTACGTCACTTTATGCATACTATTTTTTTAATTATTAATCTATATATATATATAAAAGTTGTTTTTGTATGACTATAACTGTTTGACGTCGTCACGCTGACGTCACAAATTTCGTCACGTAATGGAATAGTCATTATACTCCTAGTGATGGTTTATCTGTGCGAAAAACATTGCTTATTTTGATAATACAATCGAATTTTGGTTCTTAAAATAGAGAATTCTTGGTAGGGAAATATGTCATAAATTTTAATTTTTATGAATTAAAAAAAAAAAAAAAATTTCTGAAGACGTTCCGTCCTCTTAATCTTTAAAGTTAGCCAATCACCATCGAGTTTACAAAGCGTCATGACGCATCGCGTTGCCAAGACGCGTCGCTCGCCTTCTTATTACCCGGCAGTAAATAAGAGATCGACGCAATGCGACGCGTTTTGTCAACGCGAAACGTCGTGACGCTTTGTAAACTCGATGATGATTGGCTAAATTTAAACAGTTGAGAAGATACGAGTCGATTTCACGTTTTGTTTACCACGACAGCTGGTAAAACTTTTATCAACATTTATTTTTTCAAATCTTATCTTTTCATCTAAACAGCTTGTTGGCCATGTTAGCTTTTCTTATTATTCATAAATGTAAAAGCTCTCAAAGAAGAGTATCAGGTTATAACTCTTCCATTTATCGATGTCGTTATTAAACCATTTACCACATTGGATAATAAGTTTCAAAATTAATAAATTATACAGGTAAAAAAGTATAATAATTTAGCTTTAATATTACTTTATAAAAATAACGAATTTTCTGCAAGAAAATTAAGAAAAAAAAATTATTTTTATTAGTCATTATTAAGGCATTATCTTATCTAACACGAGATTTTTATCTTTCATTTCCTTTATACATCCTAATCTATTAATTTATCTGAAAGGTTGTCATAGATACAACATATGGCAAAACTTAAGAAACTAATGAGCTTCTTTTATTGATTTATTTTGCGATGTTATACTTGTTTACTAATAATTTATTGTTTCTTTCTCGCAATTGTTGCTGTTTTTTTTTTTTGCATCGATAACATTGTAGGTTGTCTTTGGCCCCATTTTATTTTTATTAAGGTCGTTACAGGTGATCATTTTATATAAACAAATGCAAAAAAATAATTTGATAATCTAGTCTATCAGTTTAGGATGCAAATCTTTAGATTCAATGTCAACAAACAATCGTAATACTTTTCTATATGGATTGATATCGAACGATTCCTCTTGTAGTTACTATAATACGAGAGAAAAATTAAATCTGTCACCTTTAAATTATTGAATAGATTTGATACTTTTTTAAAAAATATACCAAGATTATCCAAATCTATTTAAAAATTAAAAAAAAAAAAATTTACTTAAAAAAACTGTAATCGATGGTGACTTTTCTCAGCTTATTGTATAGTTTCAGACTTTTCTTCAGTTATTTTTAAATATATGATGTGATCAAAATAATGTAAACTGTAAAAATACTTATCATCAACTAAATTATAAAAATTATTGTAAGATTATTCGATAATTTTTGGACTTTAGATTGATTCGTCCTCGTTTTTTGATTGTTACGACTGCGAAGGATTTTCTTTATTTGTTTTATATTAAATGTCAGCTTCCAAAAAGAAAAAAAAAAGTTTAGAAATTGTCAAACGATTTTATCTATTTTGGATTATGAGAAAGATTCTAACATTCTTTTTCCCGCCCATTACTTAATGTTCTTTAGTCACATTTATCGTTTTTGTTTCGCTTTATCTCGATCCTTCTTAACAGATTATTCTTCGAATTTCTTAATCTATATTCCGCAGAAAATGACTAAAGTTTTGAGATTTTTATGCAATTTCTATGCTATTTTTAATAATTATAAAACAAATTTCTAGTAATTTTTATTTCATTTTTTTATAAGATCACATTTAAAAAATTTTCCACCAGATTCAGATACCATATATTGTACAGTTACCGTTTTGGAAATATTTTTGATTTAATTCGTTGGAGATGATATTTTAAGTTAAAAAAAAATGAATAAAACGTGAAAATATATGTTTAAATTTACAGATAATTGTCATTATGAAAAACTATAAGCGTTTATTTACAGAGAAAATAAAAATATAAAATGAGATCATAGACCATTTATAACGTAGATGGGGGTCAAAATTGGTAATACATGTGGTGAACCAGTGATACTCTAGCGACTAATTCACATCAGTTCACAGAATTTAAGAGCAAAATAAACCCTTTTTTGAATTCATTTAAAATCAGGTCATGGACGAGAAAAATTTTCTACAGCCAGTTATGTAACGTCACTGTTGTTTAATATAGGCTTATTATATCTTCATAATAATTCAAAAATAGCTTAAATAATAAATTCACAGTGCACGTTTGCAGTTTCCTATCAGATAAAGTTAATACCGTCTACAGTTTATAGAACCCTTTGGCTATTGTCAACATCTCGATATGTTGATCATAGTCGACGAGTTGACTTTCTTGATGTAGTTAAAAATGGACGAAAATAGATCGACAATATTTTTATACAGATAAAATTCTATTCATTCTTATAGAATTTTTACAGAAGATTTGATTTATCTACTTTTATTATTTCTGTGATCGATGACAAAAGTATTAGAAGTTTATTGACAGCGCGATAGAGAAAAAAAAATTATAGCGGATTATATCAAATTTCTAAAATAATTTTTTATAATTGATCTAATAAAATTGGAAGAAAATTTATAAATTGTTACTCTAATAAATTGTTCAAGTCATGAAAGCAATTCATTAAAATTTCATGAAGAATCCTATAACTTGTTGTTCATGAAATTTTTACAGTACAACAGACATTACTTTATACATCAATGAAAAATAAAATTAATTTTATTAAATTTTTCTCATAGAACGTAAATGTCAGTTGTCTATCTTTCTTTACTGCTTTATAAATAAAGTTTAGATTATGTAAAATGTTTAATGTAAACAGAGTAAACTAATATTTACCGATTGATTAATTTAGATGCAATAATTATGATATTAAAAAGAAAATTAATCAGTTGTCGAATAAATAATATTGTCTTTCAACATCAATACTGCATTTATTAATATTCTAATTAGTAAAATCGAAAAGTTTTATTTCGAAATGATTTATTAATTGGTTTTTGATTGGAATTTTTAATTACGAAAATATTTTTTGTACTTATATCGATATCAAAATTTGGATATAAATGCCAAATTTTATTTTATTATTATTATTTTTAATTTTATTATTTTATTTTAATTTGGCATTTATATCCAAATTTTAACTAAGACATAATAAAATAATAAAATTTGGCATTTATATAATTTGGCATTTATATTTTAACTAAGACATAATAAAATAAAATTTGGCATTTATATCCAAATTTTAACTAAGACATGTTTTTGAAAAATCTGCATATAAGAGAAGTATTTTTTCATATAATGATCATCATATAAGAAAGTAATGAGACTCATTAGCATATCTTTAAGTATTCGGTTCTTCTTCATGCATTTCTTCCTCTATACGTAGCATTTAAATATTAAAAAATAATAATATTAATAAATTTTATTATTATTTCTTATAAAAACGATCGAAATTTTCATCTAATTTAAAACTTATATAAATAAGAAATGCTGTTTTGATGGTTCAGAAAAAATTTAAAAAATTTAAATTTTTGTAAGTTAACAGTTATAATAATTTATAATTTTAACAATGAATATTTTAATTGAATGTTGAACATCCAGTTAAAATATCTACAGTTATAATATTTTAACTGCATGTTGAACCTCCAGTTAAAATATCTACAGTTATAATATTTTAATTGCAAATTTATAATTTTAACAATGAATATTTTAATTGAATGTTGAACATCCAGTTAAAATATCCACAGTTATAATATTTTAACCGGATGTTGAACATCCAGTTAAAATATCTACAGTTATAATATTTTAACCGGATGTTGAACCTCCAGTTAAAATATCTACAGTTATAATATTTTAACTGCATGTTGAACCTCCAGTTAAAATATCTACAGTTATAATATTTTAACTGCATGTTGAACATCCAGTTAAAATATCCACGTCTGTCCGAGATCCTACAGTTCATATAGACAATAAATCGGCGAATGCGTGTCACTGTTGGTTCGCCATTAAAAGGCAAAATCAAATCTTATCTATAGCCTATAATAATCGTTGAATCTATAAGCTTCTAATCAGTGTTTACGGGTTCGTTTGTCAAAAAACTCCGAAGTGAGCCCAATTGTCCTTCTGGTGAGATTGATAATTAAAAACTGTTTTCGTGAACAATTCATTTTATTAATGTTAATTTTTTTTGTAACAAATATAATAAGTGATATTTTCCATATTTTTAGCACATTTTAAATGAGTTTTATCTGCAATTTTAATATTTACTATGGTTGTGGGAAGGAGCCAGAACGAATTAATCAATTTTCAATTAAATCCTATGAGGAATCGCTCCTTGGATAACGACGGTAATCCTGGGACGGGTTACCGTCGTTAACCAAGGTACCACTGTAGATTTAACAACGACTTTTTTATTAAACAGATTAATATATTTGTCCTTATTTATTACAATCAGATTACCGACACAGGATCATTAAATCGCAGCCCTTATTAACTTATAGCACCATCTGCGGATTTTGTCTTTTTAGAGAAACTATAATTTTAATTTTTATTCCTTAATTTTTAAATTATGAATATCGACAAAAAGTTTTGGTCGTTACAGAAATTCGAGAGTTAGATTTTTCTAACAATACCCTAACTTATAGGAATCGGTACAGTGATTCGACTGCAAAAGGGATATCTAGCCAACCACGTTTTACTATATGATTCATACAATTTCCTACAATTCATTCTTAATTTTTCGCGTCACACCATCAAAGGTTTGGCGGCACAGTGGTTGAGAACCACTGATTTAAACAGTGATATTAATATTATAATATTGACTTAAGGTATCGATAGTTTTGAGATTCAGTTTAATTTTATTATATCGAAATCAATTTTTCGAGTGATCAAACTTTTTAATTTATCTTTTATGATTTTTTTATTATAAAAAAAAATCACAGAATATATATTTTCCAAATTTGATTAGGCTGATATCTTCCCTTTATATTATCGTTTAATCAAATTTGTTAAGAAATAATCAAATTTGGATAAATAAATAATTTGAAAACTTATTTTATAAAATAGGATTATCGGTATTGTCGTCACGATTGACATTCTTTAATTGGAGAAATGACCAACATTGAATGATGACTTAAGATGTTTATATATTGTATCTGCCAGGTTTTCCATTGTACGAACACCATTCCAATCGACATGCTATTTATCAAAGTAAAAATGGAATTCACGATGCTTTAAAGGCGAAGTGCTTCTCATAATGGAGCCATATTTACTAGAGAAAGTCGTCAAAAATTATGTTATTTATTAATTAAGCATAAATTAATTCAACATTAATTAAGTATGCTAGAAAAATAATTAAAGTTAAAATGGTTCAGGAGAGAGAATAGCAGATAATAAGCAATCAATCTCTAGTTTCTCATATAAACTCTTCAAAATATTTCGATAAATAAAGTCAAACTTAATTTTCCTTATCGACAACATCCAAGTGACATTTTATCTCGCTACTATATTTGAGGAATTTTATATATACTGTAAATCATAACATAAGCTTACTCGTAAATCATTCTTGTTTAAAGTTGGCAGATCAAACCGAAATTCTTAAAAGATGATGATATAACAAATAGCCATTGAATCAAATTTGGAAGAGAATCTATAGGTAATGAAAAATGTCAAAATTTTCATCACTTTGAATGTAGAAAATGAGATCTTTGTACCGAAACCGGGAAATGGGAGAAAATGTCCCCAAATGGAAGAAATCTGATCTGGTTATATCCGGACTAGAAATTATTTCCGACGAAAAATATTACATAGACAAATGTTAAGAATGCGTGGAATATAAGTGATATTTTCAAAATTTTGAACTTCTCTACAAGATCCCTTTGATGGGTTTTTGCAAATTGGCAAAAATTTTGCCATCCGGTTGTACCGACATCGTTCTGTATTCAGTTTATATAATTATAACTTTATTAGTTTTTACTATAAATATGTGAGACTAGATTTTTCTTCTAAATATCGATTAAATATTTTAAAAAAAGTGATAAGTGTTAATTCTCTAATGGCCAGTGGACAGCAAAAACGAAGTCACTGAAGTGATGGGATCACATGGTATAATACTAGATAGCAGGATACTACACTCTAAAAGTGATAAGTGTTAATTCTCTAATGGCCAGTGGACAGCAAAAACGAAGTCACTGAAATTATGGGATCACATGGTATAATACTAGATAGCAGGATACTACATTTTTTTATTGATTATTTGGATCTGATCATCACACTTATTAGCATAAATGGAATACGTCTGGCCACCAAAACAAAGTCAATTTACTATATCATTGAATATACGATGTATGTTCGCGAAAGTAGCCTACTCGGTAACATGGCTGACCTGCTTTGTTTTTCTAACATTGAGCATCTTCATTTGTAATTCCATTATTGATAGTACGGCTATTTTTTTATTTAGAATTACAACGAACGCAAAGAGTGTTTTTGATGCAGTGTATAAATCAGTTTTAAGGCAATTTGGTCATATGGAACAAATGAATTAATATTATTAAAGAATGATTGACAAAGCCAGTAGATGATGAACGTATGGATGATAAATGTGAGAGAATGATGCCAAGGAAGAGTGGAGAAAACAAATAGATGAGTTAGTGAGATTATGAGAGCTTGCGAATACGAATCGGAGACGTATGAAGATGATGATGACTGTGGAGGAAGCTGGTTTGTTGTGTAAGGATAGATATGTTCAATAGTATTTGAGTATATTCTTTCTATGAGTATATTGCCCATCTTCTCATCGGAATATGAACCTGATGATGATGATAAAAGAATTTTATTTGAATTTTCAACAAATTAATCACAATAATACATTATTATATACCGTATTCATAATAATTTATTTTTCTTTAACTCTGCTTTTATTTCCAAAACGAACGTTATAGAATATGCTATTATCTAATTAAAAAAATATTTAAATTATTTTTTGCTGAATAAAAATTTCTCCTCGCATTATTTATTAATAACTTTTTAAAATTTTCAATGAAAACCTTAAAAGAGTTTTTTATATGCAAACAAATTTGGAACAAGGCGAATAATGATAGTTTATCTTATGCATAAAATAATCTTCCAATGTTGGCACACAATTCACTATTTTTGTACACACTAGGAATACATATTATATCCAAAATATATTAAATAGAGTGGATGATCGGTTAACGAACAGTTCGGATAACGAACACTTCACAGAACAAACTGTGGGGCCCGCGAACTGACGGAATGACAAGTCAGCCCGATGGCTGCGTGGTAAAGCTGTGGCTTAACATTCTGAAGGATCCGGATCCCACTCCTCCAATTTTAGAGGAGGGGTCCCGGCCTGACTCGTTGAACCTCATCCTTTAACCATCCGGTTGACCCTATCATGATGTTGGCAAGCCTGTGATGAGCTCTATAAGTTGTAGCTGCCAGATAAAAATATTTCACGAGGATATGGAGACTTAACTAACCTAACAGAATGACAGGCTTAGGCCTTGCACATTCGTAAACTTATGGGTAAGAATGGGAGAACAATAGTTTTTCCCGATTAAAATGAACTCAGAGACAATTTAAAACAAATGAAGATTTATTAAAGAATGTAAGAGAGAGATTTTACAATTTTTTGGTCTCTGAACTCGGAGACAACGTAAAACAAATCAAATATTTATTAAAGAAGGTAAGAGAGAGATTTTACAAATTTTTTGGTCTTAGAATGGCACCATACCAGGTTAAGGTCACTAGGCTTGGGAATCTCTACCACGACAATGCTATTAATCACTTCCGAAATATGATTTTTTTGGTCTTAGAATGGCACCCATACTAGGTTGAGGTCAATAAGGCTGAGGATCTCTACCACAACAATACCCCATAATCGTTAAGGTCAACAAGATTGGAGATCTCTACCACGACGATGCTATTAATGAAGATTTTACAATTTTTTGGTCTTAGAATGGCACCCATACAAGGTTGAGATCACTAGGCTTGGGAATCTCTACCACGACAATGCTATTAATCACTTCCGAAATATGATTTTTTTGGTCTTAGAATGGCACCCATACTAGGTTGAGGTCAATAAGGCTGAGGATCTCTACCACGACAATGCTATTAATCACTTCCGAAAAATCCTGAAAATCTCTACCACGACAATGCTATTAATCACTTCCAAAAAATCCTGAAGGGGAGAGAAAAGTTTTTAATGGCACCCATACCAGGTTGAGGTCAATAGGCTTGGGGATCTCTGCCCTTAGAATGGCACCCATACTAGGTTGAAATCAATAGGCTTGGGAATCTCTATCCCGACAATGCTATTAATCACTTCCGAAAAATCCTGAAGGAGAGAGAAAAACAATCGATATTGGACAGATCAATCCTGAAGAAGAGAGAAAAGCAATCGACATTGGACAGATTTTTTATTATCCTGAAGGAGAGAGAAAAGCAATCAATATTGGTCAGATTCTTTATCAAAAATAAACATATAAATGAAAATGCAAGATTATGTATGTATATATTATAGTTATTACATATAAATAAACGCAATAAGAAATTATATAAATTTTTATTTATGTTTTTTGGGTCTCCGGAACGAATTAATCAAAAACCCATAAAAACCTATGGTAAATCGATGATCGGTTAACGAACAGTTCGGATAACGAACATTGTCTTGGAACGGATTATGTTCGTTAACCGATATTGACAAGGAGACTTAATAAAATTATCTTATCCCCAAATGATGTATGAGTGTTTACTATATCAATATGCACTTACTTATTTATAATAAAAATAAACTATATATCGATATAGTATGTATTTTCAGACATCGAGTAAAAAATATTTAGTTGACTGTGTTTTCTTGTCCAAAACAAGAATTGATTTAATATATTTATCATTAAATATTATTTAAAAAATATATTTTGTAAACTAGGCATCATAATCATAATAAAGATAAATTTATAATCCGATAATTTATTATTATTATTATTATTGCACTATTTTCGAACAATTCGGATAACGAACATTGTCTTGGAACGGATTATGTTCGTTAACCGATCAACCACAAGGAGACTCAATAAAAATTATCTTATCCCCAAATGATGTATGAGTGTTTACTGTATCAATATGCACTTACTTATTTATAATAAAAATAAACTATATATCGATATAGTATGTATTTTCAGACATCGAGTAAAAAATATTTAGTTGACTGTGTTTTCTTGTCCAAAACAAGAATTGATTTAATATATTTATCATTAAATATTATTTAAAAAATATATTTTGTAAACTAGGCATCATAATCATAATAAAGATAAATTTATAATCCGATAAATTATTATTATTATTATTATTATTGCACTATTTTTCTCGTATGTATAACAGATTTGAATTTAATTCTCTGTATAAACATATCTTTCATAGAATCTACTATGACTTTCGGAACATCGGAGTGACTTTATTACAGTAGATAAAGATATTTATAAATTTATTGAATGAACATCTTGATCACATAATTTAATTTACGATATTTCTATACGAGTATCAGAAAAATTTTGATAATGTTAGTGACATTTAATCTGACGGTATAATTAATTTTGTTTTCGATTTTATGGAATTATTTAAACTATATAAATATTGCGAGGAGGTAATCAAAGTATTAATCTCGTGCTGAAAAATATTGACATTTACTTGATGCTAATAATATTTTGTAGGATTAACTTTGTTTTCTTATTAATGTTATTAGTGATTTATATCCTTATAAAGAAATTTTGAAAATGAAATATGATATAAGTAGCTCCAGTTCCAATTTTAAAGTTGATTTAAGCAGCATAGATGTCACCAGGACACCATGGTCGCATCAGTGATTGTTATATAATCGTAGCGTCATAAATTATCCATATTCTGTGACATCATTCATTGTTTCATCAAGATGACAATACGTTAGTACGTTTGTGATGTCATTGTGAAAGAAATTTACGATAGATGGCGCTAAGTGTTAAACAATCTAAATAAGCCATTCGTTACCCTCTACTGTTGGTAGTACTTATTGCCATCTATTGTCAAAAAGATAAATTAAAATTTTGATAAAAATTTTAATTTCATTCTATATAATTGAACGGTTTTATTAAGGAATGCATCACCGAGGTATACTTTAATATTAAAACATTATCAATGTCTGGAGGCTCCTAGAGTAGTGTAGTAGGGCGTAACTCCCAGACTTTGAAGGTTTTTAAGTGGAAAAATTCTTCCAACTATCTTTATTTCTATCGTGTGTTTGTTGTGAATTATTGGTAAGTGTTTTTGTATGATTTTTAGTGTTTTTTGTTCGTTCTCAATCGAAATATTTCGATATTTCCATTGGGACGTTACTCTCATTCTTTCCTTATGGGAGTTTTTCTTGTTTAGTTTTTGTCAGTTTAATTCCTGTTATGGGAAAATTATTAGAAAAATCATTGATTAACAGAATTAATTAATATCTATTCAGTAATAATCTTTTAAATAGTAATCAATATTATTTTACCTCCCAATGTAGTACAATGAGATGAAAAGTCAAACATTTTGTTACTGACGTTTTTGTTAACAAGTCTTTCGGCCTTTTGTTATCTTTAGACATCAGTACTGCCAAAAATAATAAATCAATTAAAGAATAAAAGTGCTTTCAGCAATTTATTGAATTTGATTTTACAAGTTAGATTATTTTAATAATAAAAAAGGGATATTAATCCATCAAAGCGAACAGTAACAAAAAATTTAACTAGAGATTGTCCCAGGGTTTCCTCTTGCGGCCCTGGTCTGGAATATATTATTGATCTTGAGTTTCCGAAAGGGTGTCAATTGATCTGGTTTGCTGACGACAGCCTGGTTATGATTACAGATAAAAATATTTATGAATTAAAATGTAAAGCAAACAAAACTTTACAAACGATTTATAGATAATAAGCTTATCACTAGGAAAATTAAATTTAATTATTCAGAAATATTTTAAGGCTCCTTTAAACTAGAATTCATTGATCAATTTAGATATGTTGGCTGGAGCATTGATAAAAATTTCACATAGACTCCACACTTAAGGTATGTACTGACAGGGAAGATTCATTGTTATCTATTTTTAAAACAATTGTGCCCATAACTGAGATCTTAATATCTATACTTTAAATATAATATATAAAAGTATAATCAAATGACATATGCATATCGGTCTGATATGAGGCAATAGCAAGAAAAAACAGAATTATTATTTCTTTTTCAACGAAGAGTCGCAATCAGATTAATCAAAGGTTACCGCATAATATCAGGTAATTCATCTTTAATATTATGCAGCATTTTGTCTTTATATATCTATATTAAAGAAATTTTGTAGATTTTCTTTTTTGGTAAAAGTTCAGTCTATTTGGAAAATAATAATAATATCGAAAATTTGGTAGGATTCTACTATGACTGCCTCGCGTCTTCGCCTCTAACCTTAGTGCGACGCGTCTATGAGTCACATTATTGCCCGTCTTAATGCCTGTCACTTTCTTCGTGCTCGATAAAATAGATATTAATATGCATGTGAACGATATTAACATTACTTCATAATAATATCACATAATGCATATTATATGATAATATAATCATATAATATTATTATTTAATTTGTGCGCGCGGCGCCGCGACATATTATATGATAATATAATCATATAATATTATTATTATTTAATTTGTGCGCGCGGCGCCGCGCGCACAAATTAACGCGAGGCAGTCAAAACGCGAGGCAGCCTTAAAAAGCAAAAGAGAACCAGAATCACCTACGATACAAAAGAGAACCAGAATCACCTACGATTTTAACGCGAGGCAGTCAAAACGCGAGGCAGTCAAAGTAGACTCTTACCGAAAATTTTCATGTAGCTGCCTCATTTCAGTTTGTATTGCTCTGACTTTATAACTAATTCTAATCAATCTTATGAAATATGCATCCATACGGACGGTTCTTCTTCACCAAGGGACACAGATCAACATTTTATTATCTTGTGGGCAGCCAGGTGCTTCAATATAAAGATTATATATTAGATAAAAACAACTTCATAATGCATGCAAATTTATATGCCATTTATTTAGTTTTAAATTACATAGATGAAAATAATTTAAATTTTAAATTAAACAATGTCTTGATCTGTACTGACTCGCAAATATCTTTGATGATATTATTTAAACCACCTTTAAAGTCAAAATTATCTTTTGATACTTTTATACAGTTTTGGCAATGTAATGTCCTTTATAGCGCCAATCTTTTTGGATTAAAAGATACTTTGGCTGTCTGGGTAAAGAACTGGGGTGGTCTTCCTTGCCACCAACTCTTACCTAGTGACGTTACTCGCGTACCATTTTTTATGAAATTTGCTCGCCATGCCTTCCGTGAATTCTCTTTTAAACAGTAGACGGAGAGATGGCTAAATCATCATGAAAGTTTAATCACCCATAAATTTTTTTCCAATATTCTATCATATATTAAATACAAATTTCGGAACTATCGATTCAAAACTAACTCAATTTCTTTCCGAACATGGTAAATTTGATATTTATTTATACCGATTTTAAATTCATAATCTAAATAAGTACAATTACGGCAACTCTGTGGCTCATATTATATACGACTGTAGTTTATATGATAAGTTGAGACGTATACTTGTAACTGCTTTTTCAAAAAAAATTAATTAATTGGTTTTAAATTCATAATCTAAATAAGTACAATTACGGCAACTCTGTGGCTCATATTATATATGACTGTAGTTTATATGATAAGTGGAGACGTATACTTGTAACTGCTTTTTCAAAAAAAATTAATTAATTCGCCAGTTGAATTAGACTATATCGTAGGTGATTCTGGTTCTCTTTTGCTTTTTAAGGCTAGCATTTTGATTGTTTTAGGTTGTTTGACCAGGGTGCTAACGTTATACTAGAGAGTAAGAGTTGCCACATTTATTCTGTATTATGTGCCTGAACTACTCAAGCAACGCCGGATACATGCACATATTTTTTCTTTCTTTATGTTTCGTGTTATTAATACTCTTAATAAAAATTAAGTTTCTTATGTGGAATTAAAAAAAGTTATTTATTTTTAATTGGCTTTGGAACGTAACCCCCTTTTTTGTATTGGCTCCAGGGCCTCGCAACTCCGAGTTCGCGTAAGTCGGGATATTAATATATACATATATATATATAATTATCTTCAATCTGTGCAGAATAAACGTAACATCCAACTTCTAGTCTAGATAAAATGTATAATGACATAAGATGCACATAGTGCAAAAAAATTAAACATAAGACATCAGCATCGTTTAATCTATACAAAATTGAAGATAATTATATACATAATCTGTTTATACAGTATTGTATTCTTTATTCCAAATAAACAGTTTAATCCAGGGATTTCCAATCTGCGGTACCCGTATTCCAGAGAATATGGTAAGCTTGTCCAGGGGATAAGTGAATAGCAGTTAAATAAATATATTATGCTATTAATATATTCCAAAAATAATTATTTTATCAGCACTTCTAGGCTATTCCAGTGAAGCTACATAGAGTTTTTTCTCACCAATAACTCAAAATGTACGAATAAGATACAAGATTGCTAGTGAAATTTCCTGATCGGCGCCCCCTCGAGGCTCGCCAACGCGGCATCTGCACCTCCTGAGCATGTGCATGGGGATGTCGGATAATTTACTAAAAGCCAAGAGGGGGTCCGGGGACTTCTAGGCTATTCCAGTGAAGCTACATAGAGTTTTTTCTCACCAATAACTCAAAATGTATGAATAAGATTCAAGACTGCTAGTGAAATTTCCTGATCAGCGCCCCCTCGAGGCTCGCCATCGCGGCATCTGCACCTCCTGAGCATGCGCATGGGGATGTTTACTAAAAGCCAAGAGGGGGTCCGGGGAAAAAAAGGTTGGGTACCCCTGGTTTAATCAATAATATTGTATGAAATTCTAAGAAAAATCTTTCAAATATTTTAACTAAAGAGATAATTTATTCAAGAATTATGAAGAAAAAAACTTGATAATTATACAAATATAGACAAATACTTTATTTAATTAAAGAATTTCGGAATAATGTTATTTCTTTGATTAACTAAGTGATATATTCTAAAATCATTTTCAAGATATTTGATAGTAGTTGAACTTAATATAACGGCATAGTTCTATTTTTTTTTTTTTTTTTTTAAGTAGCAATTGATTCCAAAGGTAAATAAAAGTTCTCATGTGAATGTACATTTAACTATAACAAACTTGGAGATAAAGCACTTTCTGTTGTTTGTGATTTAATTTCCAGATCTATTAAAAATACATGTAAGGCAGAGTGGGTAAAAGGCATTATCAGGCTATTTTTATTATAAGATAAGCGAAACTTTGCTATTTGATATTGTAGTATTCTACTACAAGTTAATATCAACCTATCGACTTAGATAACTCACGATGAATGATGCGAATCCAGTATTCACATCGACCTTTACAAACGCTTCGAATCCGAACAGTACACAAAACTTTGACAGTATTATAAAAGTGCAGTAATTCTTAAGATAAATTCATCTTAGGAGCTATATTTTTGATAAGTATGAAGAATATTGATTAAAGTTTACATTAAGTAAACAATATTTTTTGACATTTCAAAAGTTTTTGAGAAAAATCCTGGTAAACTCTTGACCCGTAAATATTGTTACCTGAGGCAAGTACAGATCAGCACCTTGGGGTAATCGCGTAGTAAGCTGTTCTGGCCTCATAACGAGTGCAATTTTATTTTTTCGTGTTCTACATTTTAATTTCTTTATTAACTACTTTTCTAGCATATAACATGGTTCGCAGCTACGTCAGAAAAGCCAACAGGGGCGATTATTCAAAAGAAATGAACGGAATATATGAATGTTGTCCAGATGACGATTGATAAATGCAAAGATATCAATTAGAATTTTCATATAAACTTTGGATAAATGCAAAGATATCAATTAAAATTTTCGTATAAACCATTTTTTAATCAAATTGTAATATATCAATTAAAATTTTCATATAAACCATTTTTTATTTGATAAAAAAACAGTTTTTTTTCAGATAAATGCAAAGATATCAATTAAAATTTTCATATAAACCATTTTTTATTTGATAAAAAATAGTTTTTTTCAGATTTCACTATACCACCTCTCACATTTCACAAGATGAGGACACAACCTCCGTCCCACTGATTTCGATCGGATTTAACGTACAGGCTGGGGACCATCGAAAAGTGATTCGTGTAAAAAAGAATCAGATTTCACTATACCACCTCTCACATTTCACAAGGGGAGGACACAACCTCCGTCCCACTGATTTCGATCGGATTTAACATACAGGCTGGGGACCATCGAAAAGTGATTCGTGTAAAAAAGAGTTTAGGTTCTTCGTTTCATGCTCGACCACGAATTGCTTTTAAACAAGTCTTTTACCAAGTGGTTTTCAACCATTGTGCCGCCAAACTTTTGTCGGTGTGCTTCGAAAATTAAGAATAAAGTTGGATATCCCTTTAGCAGTCGAACCACTATACTGATTTCTTTAAATAGGGCATCATTAGAAAAAATCTAACCCTCGAATTTCTGCGACAATAAATAGGGTATCGTTAGAAAAATCTAACCGTCGAATTTCTGCGACAGTCAAAAGTTTTTTAGTCGTTATCCATAATTTAAAAATTAAGGAATAAAAATTAAATTAAAATCATAGTTTCTCTAAAAAAAACAAAATCCGCAGGTGGCGCTATAACTTGATTAGGTCCGCCATTTAATGATCCCGTGTACGAGTATGTTTGTAAGGTGAATGTGATAAATTAGAATAAATATAATAATCTGTTATTAAAAATTCGTTGTTAAATCTAAATTATTATTATTATTTAAAATATTTAGATGTGCCGCCAATTTTAAAATATTAAAATGTGTTCCTCAACAGAAAAAAAAAGGTTGAGAACCACTGCTTTAACCTTTTAACATTTATTTATATTCATCCTTTTATCGATATTTAATATTTTTTACTATTTTTTAATGTTCTGAAAACCAATACAGTATATATTGAATTTTTACGTAAAATCAAATAAAATTTACAATAGAATTCTATATCTTCGTTATTTATATATATTTATACAGAAGTTGTACAATATTTATTCTGGGTTTCATTTTAAATTCTATATCTTCGTTATTTATATATATTTATACAGAAGTTGTACAATATTTATTCTGGATTTCATTTTAAATTCTATATATATATTCGACTCTTTTCCTATTTAAATAGTAGTGTTTCTAGTAGATATTTTACTGCTTAATCTACATCTTTCGTGATATTATCTAAAAATATGAAATTTAGAGACATTATCGGCAATGGCGATCGTCTTTACGATCTTAAATCAGGTTATACTTGTATTAATATTTTTACCTGATACATTTTAATTACCTCTTTAAAATAACGCTTAATTATAAAGAATATAAAAACTTAACAGAACTTTTTAATTATGTTTTATGTCTGTAGGAAGTACTTTAAAATTGTTGCTATAAGTGGTATGCTGCGTTATTACTTGTTTACTCTGTCATTATATCAATCTTGGCAAACAATTTTATAAAACCCCGTAATAAAATCAGAACGATCGTGATCGTGTTGCTTTTATTTAAAGACAGCGGTATTAACGTTCTTTTTTAATATGTTTGAAGTAGCTGAATGCAATTTTTCAAAATAGATCATCGTTTAACACTCCACTTAATGTGTAAGTCGCAGTAAGAAGATTGTTGTGCCTTCGTCCTTGGATTTGATATATTAATAATTTTACGATTTATAAGAGTTACTTATTCTTTTATACGAAGATAAAATATGTCCATAAAACATTATTTATCTAATGTTTGTCTTACATTTTAAAATCCTACTCATTATTTACCAGTAATATAGAGTGTAAAAAATTCTTTGATACTGATGATGAAATTTTGGTACAATTGAAGAGTGTGATCCCAAAACACGTTCAGTCCGTTTTTGTTAATAATCAGGAGAAGTAAAATATGAATTTTGAGAAAGTATTTCTTATGTAATGAATTATCTTACCAGATATCTGTTTCTAATTCATATACATGCACTTCTCGGTAAAATCTTGAAATCAGTCATCATCAGGGCCGGATTTACCTATAGGCCTACTAGATCGCGTTCTAGGGCCCCACGATTCTATGGCCCCAAAACTATCAATCAGTTTTCAACTTTTATAAACTTTTAATAAGAAAAAATGGGTTTTTATTAAAGTGCTAGATAGAAAGTAAAATTTTAAAGGTTCCTTATATGTTACAAGAAATCTTTAAAATTAGACGTAGCATTTGAATTTTTAGGGGCCACAAAGTCTTGCTCGTCCTAGGGCCCCCAAAAATGCAAATCCGGCTCTGGTCATCATTAGTTTTTAAATACACAATGATTAAGTATGACTGGTTTAATGGAAACTTGTTAAGTCCAAGGACTGAACGTGTTTTCAATATACTTCATTCTTTATTAGAGGAAAAACTAAATTTATTTTGATTTAAGTATTAAAATACAGTCGAATCTCGGTATTCGATGTTTCCCTATTCACGTATTCGATTATTCTCGAAAATTTATTTGTAACCACAAATTCGATTTTTGAGGCACTTTCGCGCTTATTCACGGATTATCACTGACCGGCGAAAATACTGTTATAAATGTTATTCTTACTTGTAATCTCTATCGTTCTGCCTGAAAAGTCTCATTATCTATCATTGCTCACTCCACAGATCGCAGGTAGGCCAAAAATGTACGAGTACGTACTCTTGGGGAAATTCAAAAATTTACTTTTATTACTTCATGAGGAAGTTCTGTGGCCTTCCCCGTGAGTACTCTATATTCATGAGAAAGGCTCCAGAATATGTATTTAATCATTCCAAATTAGGAACTACTAAAATTCAGAAAAATAACTTTCCTTTTAACAATAGATAAAAAAAATGTCCCAAGAAACTTAAATTTTTAATGTTACGATTTCATTTCAAGAGCTTCTAACATGAAAATTAATAACTAACATAACAATTTTACCTTTATTAAACACGACAAAACTCCTACGACAAATTTATTGCCAACAGTAATAACAGTTTGTTTTTTTTTACCGCCCTGCTGGCAGGATTAGGAAAACTGCCATTTCAAGAGCTTCTAACATGAAAATTAATAACTAACATAACAATTTTACCTTTATTAAATACGACAAAACTCTTACGACAAATTTATTGCCAACAGTAAATTACAGTTTGTTTTTTTTACCGCCCTGCTGGCAGGATTAGGAAAACTCTCTGATCATTCGCAAAGGACTGAGCGAGTTTTCATTCGTTACTGTTCTCTGGATTGAGCAAGTTTTTAAAAGCAAAGCAGGATTCAAGTGTCCCGTACACATCGATTGGCCCAGTTTTGGGAACAAACTTTTCTTTAATAAGATAGATGACTTCAATAGGAGTATGTATTTGCATCAAATAAAAAAATAACCAAAATGGACTGAACGCGTTTTGGGATCACTCTCTTCAATTGCATACATTGCAAAACCTAGCAAAAATGATACCGATCGATAGAGAAGTTCGAGATATACAAAATATCCCTAATTAACTAAGGGTCAAAGGTCAAAGATTAACGAGATATAGAAGCTAAACATTTCATTGGCGTCATTACCGCGCGCCTCGCCTCGCTCCGATGTGCGGCTCGAAGCGTTCCGTTCCCGTGCTTCGCTATCTATGCCACCTAAACGCTTGTATATGTTGTTAACCATTGACCTTTGACCACTAGTTCAGTAGAGATATTTTGTGTGTCTTGATATCTCTATCGATCGATACCATTTTTACTAGGTTTTGCAATGCATGCAATTGTACCGAAATATCTTAATTAACAAATCTGTGGGTCGGAGGTCTAGAGCACTGTGTCCATTTTTGGCCAAAATGAGATTATTGGCACAATCATATGGGTTTCTCGTCCTCTACCCACAGTGTTGTATACCTGTGGTATACAACACTATGTCCTACATCATAATTGGTGGTGGTGCTTTTAAATAACACCAAATCCATAAGGGAGAACAACGTAAAACAACTTCAAACTGCTCGCCTGTAAAATGTAGTAAATGTGACATAGTGTCCTATACCTCCGACCCACAGAAATATATTATATCAAATTTTCTCAATTCTCTTCTGTTACTACTTCCTTGAATACAGACTTTTAATAAACATGGATATTAGAATTATTTATTATTTATTCGTATCATTTTTACAAAAATGCTAAAAATTGGATAAAATTTAAGTGATTTCAACCGATTACAGTATATAGATTATTTTTAGAATATCATGCTTTAGCTAGGCGAAGTACTGCGAAGCTTGGTAGCAAGTAAGGAAAATCAGATGAAACTAAAGGAATTGATGGATATGATAGACCAACTGATGCTTGATACGAGCCACAGTGGCCTGCTTGGCTTCCTCTTGGGAAGGAGAGATAGCCTTTCGTTCCCAGACCCTTTTGTTTGGAATGACACGTAGCCGTTTCGTCCCCTCGGGGATGGGGCTCAGCCTCTAGTCGCCTTGTACCTTCTAGGGCAAGACGTTTCTGTGGTGGATCACCACAATACTGCAGTTACAGTTTCCGCTGTACAAGGGGATGTCCGCATCTCCTGTGGATCGCACAAAAGTGCACAAAAGTTCAAGAATTAAACCGTGTCTAGTCGCCTTGTACCTTCTAGGGCAAGACGTTTCTGTGGTGGATCACCACAATACTGCATTTACAGTTTCCCCTGTGCAAGGGGATGTCCGCATCTCCTGTGGATCGCTCGGTGACGGCGAGACCTCACCGAAAAGTGTACAAAAGGTCAAGAATTAAACCGTATTTCTTAACTCTGTAGTACCTTCACAGGTGGAGCAGAGGACATTCTTTATGATTATGTCGAGAACACAATATGAGCATGCGCATAGTATTACGACCGTTGATAACAGTTTATTCGGTGGTTCCCTTTCGTACGTGATTTAATTAGTTAATCCAGTTGCTGTTCGATAGCGGCTGTGTAGATTCGCATCGTATCTGGCCATATTTTAATTTTTAAGAAAAATCACGAATTGCTATAATGCTGTTTATAATGGCACATCCTGACGTTGTCCACACAAGGCTAAGACCTGTAAAATATTATATCACGCCCCCTGGCTTCCCACAACTGTACCCAAGGAAAATTTTCCTAAGGGAATTGATGAGAGACCTGGCACTATTTAAAAAAAAAAAAGAAGTCATGCTAGAAATGCATGCATTCCATGATTCCAGAGATATTTAACTGATGACATAAAAGTAAAAACGAAAAACTGTGTTATCTGATAATAATACTAGCAGGTATGACTATTCAACTCCAACCACTTAATGTGTCTGTTAATAAACTTGTGAGAAAAGTTTAACTTTGACCTGTCCTATTTTTATTTTATTATGCACTCTATTATTTATCGTTATATCTATATGCTAACGTATTATATTTTAGTTTAAAAGTTAACTTACTTCCACATTCTCCATTATTTTATTATGCACTCTATTATTTATTTATCGTTATTTTCCTATGTTTTTATTTTATTATGCACTCTATTATTTATCATTATTTTCCTATTATTTCTAACGTATTATATTTTAGTTTAAAAGTTAACTTACTTCCACCTTCTCAGTCGTAGTTGGCAATCACGTGATACTGAGTCGGAACCCGTAACCGGAAGAGCTATCCCGGTTAATGATGTCATTTTATCTACATAAATTTTACCACTGAAACTGATATGTGAAAATAAGAATGATCCATATCGGTGTTTTGTTCGAATATAAATTAATTTTAAAGATAATGACATGAATGAATTACTCTGTAAACTAATAACATTGAACATGTTACGTATAAGTATGTAAATGAGCGAGTGCGGAAGTGTTTGTCACTCGAGTATAAAAAAGGACGCATCCGAACAGTCAATGGAGGTGTTGTTTGATACGTTGTTACGTATAAGTATGTAAATGAGCGAGTACGGAAGTGTTTGTCACTCGAGTATAAAAAAGGACGCATCCGACAGTCAATGGAGATGTTGTTTGATAGGAGAGGTGTTGAATTTCCAGACGTAAAATTGGCGAGTAACATTTGAGTTCTTGTAAAGATCGACGATTGTTTGAAGTTGTATCGGAAGTGGAGGTAGTAGAATTTAAGTAATATTTAAGGTTCCTTTTGTGGATAATTGATTGTTGATATTTGAATTGGATTAAATAAGTTTTGTTGTTTATTTCATTGTGCTTTATTTCGTTTAAATAAAGCTTTAATTAACACTTTTTTGTAAGTGTTTCTGAGTTTAATAAATTTATCCTTTTTTGTTATTTAACTTGTTCGAAAATTTATTCAGTTTCTTAGTGTAAGTTCTAACATAGTTTGTTTATTTTACTTCTAACACTTAATCTGCACTTCTAGTTATAAGTTCCGATCTCCGATTTTGTTTCGTCAGTTAGACGTTACATGGTGTTAGCTGTTTTGTAATTAATTAGTTTTAAGTTAGAACTTAGCTTAAGACCTGAGCTCAGGCCGAAGTCTGGAATTTGCAGAGTTGCTAGACCGTTTACTTATTTGCAGAGTTGCTAGACCGTTAGGCGTAGTTATAAGTAATAGAATTGCATTCGTTCAAATTCGCGACTTTGCAAACTCTTTAAAGATAGAATGAGAACCCATTATGAAGCATGGTTAAATCGAGAAAATCATCCTTTGACACAAACTGGTAAAATAAAACTAGCATCATCACCTACAATAGCTCAGTGGATTTTGCAATCTTGGAAAGACTCACTTTTGAAGAAATCTTTTTAAAATGTTGCATTATTAATGATTTGAATGGCACTGAAGATGATGCTTTCTGGTGCAATAGTGACGACGAGAATTCAGTGAAAGTGATCTTTAAAGATAGAATGAGAACCCATTATGAAGCATGGTTAAATCGAGAAAATCATCCTTTTGACACAAACTGGTAAAATAAAACGAGCATCATCACCTAAAATAGCTCCGTGGATTTTGCACTCTTGGAAAGACTCACTTTTGAAGAAATCTTTTTAAAATGTTGCATTATTAATGATTTAAATGGCACTGAAGATGATGCGCTCTAGTGCAATAGTGACGACGAGAATTCAAGTTCTGAAAGTGAAGATGTCAAAAGTGATAGCATATCTGAAGAAGATTCTCAATAAATTAGATAGCTTATTATATATATTAGTACTTATTTAAATAATAAAAATGTTTTTTTTATATTTTTCAATACTTGTTATAAAATCATTTTTATTTTTTCCAATTTTAAAATCCTACTGCGGCTTAAATTCCTTTCTTTACTGTATATAATTTTAGGACAAAGCTAATTAGTTAGTGCAGGAAAAATATGTTTTAGTAAAAAATATGTATGCTAAAATTATACTTTGTGAAAAGGCATCTGCATGACTATCATTGTTCTTTACAAAAATTAACTGCATATATAATATTTTATAATAGCTTATAACAATCAATTCTGAAAATTAAGTAATCTTCCAGCTTAATACATCTTCTTCTACGGAATTAATAAAGATTTATAATTAATTATAATAAACGTCGTTAATCTGAAGGGAGGACACAATTTGGGCTAACCAACATCATGTTGTCGGTATCACTCCATTAGGGGGACATCAGAAAAAGTTGTTTATCCGCCATTTTTAAAAATAGTTACAGAATTAATAATTATTTCTTTAAAACTGGCTTTTAATATCATATTAGATTTAATCAAATAGTTCAAAATTTATTAGTGGAAAACCTCAGAAGTTTGATATATCCTCTACTTTTAAGTTTGACTGAATTAGTAGGCATAATGAGACCATCAATCTTAGCTTCTAACCTCAGAAGTTTGATATATCCTCTACTTTTAAGTTTGACTGAATTAGTAGGCATAATGAGGCCATCAATCTTAGCTTCTAAGACTTGGCCATATTGATACATTTCATAAAAATCTAATAGTAATTATTATTTTTAAATGTGTTAAGAGATTATCTCAAAAGTTTTAATGCTCTCTAATTTTTAAATGATTATAGTTGTATGATAAAAATGGCATATCCTAACCTAAGGTGAAATTATGGTTGAGATGGTTACTTCAGATCAGGCAGAATGAATGGCACTATTCGTTTCCTATACTTCTCTCGCTTTATCTGCCTTCTCGCTTTTCTATTTTTATAGCTCTTCAGACAATAAGTTCTAATGCAGAAATATGGCATATCCTAACCTAAGGTGAATAAAGAATACAGATCTGTTTTTTCGGTATTTATATTTGAAATTATTGTTTTTCTTTTAAATCTGCAAAAATTCTAAAGTTTCTGTATACAGTACTTTGTATAACCAATATAAAAAAAAAATTAAATTTTTTTAGAATTCATAATCGTTTAATTGAATAATTTATACAGTCAAACCTCGGTTTACGAACAAATTTTCCAAACACACAGCTTCTCGGATGACGTACTGTGTGTCGAGTTATGAACACGTTACTGTCAACTTAAACATTTTTAATGAAAATGCCATGTATCACTTTAGAACCTTTTGAAACGTAGACAAAAATAATTCACATTTGGACAACTTTTTAGTGAGACAGAGGCCCAGTGGGTCTGAAGCAGAATCGAGTGGTGCCAAGAAACAGAAAAAAAGAAAACGCGTCAACTTAAACATTTTTAATGAAAATGCCATGTATCACTTTAGAACCTTTTGAAACGTTGACAAAAATAATTCACATTGGACAACTTTTTAGTGAGACAGAGGCCAAGTGGGTCTGAAGCAGAATCGAGTGGTACCAAGAAACAGAAAAAAAGAAAAAGAATCCCCTTCCAAATAATAACATTTCACTTCCTCAGCATCTTCCACTTACGCTGTCAACTCTCCTCCATACAGGTACATAAAACTAAATTTTCGTCTATATTTGTTGTGCTTAGTGTTGTTTTTATCTTTTTATGTGATAGATTTAATGGTATCTATTGATTCTGTGCTAAAAACATATGCACAAAGTACTATTTGTAATAGTTTAAATAAGCAATCATTTTGGGGTCCAGGAACGGATTAATCCATTTTACATTAATTCCTATGGAGAAAATAGTTTCGATTTACGAACGACCTTCAGGAACGAATTAAGTTCGTGAACCGAGATTTGACTGTATTACATAATTTATACAAATTAATATTTAAAAAAAGAGTAAGGGAACGTTAATTTTTTTAAATATCAATGTTAGAGCTGATATTATCAGATACATTTTTTTTTTATATATTAATGGCAAAAATCACTTTTGCAATAAATAATTGAAAGCTAAAAATCTATTGAAAATAATGACAAACAGAAATAAATAATGAGTGCTACTAATAAACCAAAAATTCAAATTTTTACTGCGAAGTCTTTACCATACGAAGAAGAAATTGACTTTGTGTCCACATGCATCAAGTTAATTAACTTTTCTTGATCTTAAAGACCCTGTCAACTTCAGATCATGCATACAGTAAGAGAATGTTAACCTAATAATTACAATTAAATTTTAACCCAATAAAATTTAAATATTAATATGATATCAAAAGTTTCTGGTCAATAATGTATATCACAATATTGTGACACCTAATTGACACTTCTAGTTTCCAGAGGCACTTCTCACAGTCGAGGATGTAAAAGTCTAGGAGTATTCTATATCAATCATTCTTGTTATCACGTCGTCAACAATTTTAATTGTCAGTAAAGTGAAAACACTCGATAAAATATCGTGAGCATAAACAATTAGATAGATGGAAGTTGTCAATAATGCGTTTGCCGTTTTGCACAAAGTTGAGAAAAATCGTTAATTGACTTTCTCCTCGATATCGATTTCGGATAAAATATTCGTTTCTGCAAATATTAAAATATCGTGATGAAAGGGGATAATCTAATAGGGATGACGACGAATAGAATTACTTAGAAGTAAGATGACCACCCGCAAAATTTCATCGGATGACGTAACATCCGAGTCTGCGTAAAACGATCGCTTTTTCCTGACTAGTAGACGAACGAATGCTTGCGAATCAGTAGGTAGACGACGATTCGGAGTATCACCAGGAAATATGAGGCAGTTAGCAGAGAGAAGAGGGAAAACAAGTTGGCCGGATATTGGTTCCTGTTTTCCGGTATGTTTGCACTTATTTTTTTTCGGTTTTTCAGCGCTGTAAACGCGTTTCCGCTTGATATTTTTTTTTTATTTCCACGTATCTTTTCCTTTTATTAAACTTAATTTTCGACTAAGCTATGCCCAAAGATAGTTTTCTTCCAAATTTGTCTTCCAATATTGCATTTTTTTCAGTCAAAATATACTTCCTTATGCCGATAAAAACATTAAATTCGATTGCGCTTAAATTATTCTGAGACATCAAAATAACTTTGATGTCATTTTAAATGTAAATAATTTAACTAGATCTTATCAAATATTCATATCGAACTATCTAAAATTGAACAATATAAAAAACTACATTGAACATTTTAATGTATAAGTATCAACTATATTTTTAACATATATCTGTTTAGATGATGACAAATTCAGTAAATAAATTTTCTGTTTATAGACAAAAGGCTGAAAATTTCAAAAAGTCTGTTAAGGGCTTTGATATCACCGAAAAAAAATTCCTTATAAACTATATTTGTAATATTATTAAAGAATTTTCAAAACCTGAATAATAAATAAAAACGATCTATATAACAGAGATCGATTATAAGTTATTTAATTTTTTAATTGTTTAACTTTATAAAATTTATTACACAAAAAATCGATTTTTCGATTTCAATAAAAATTATCATGTTTGTTATTTATAATTATAATAAAAATTTACAATTTTTTTTTTCCAATATTTTAAACTGAATATTATTAATCAACATCATTATATCTTTAATTTCTTTGTATAATTTATATAAGTATATAAGTGGCAAGAGTTGCAGTAATAGTGACAGTTGCTGCTCTTATTATGCTCAGAATTTTATATCGATATTCGAACATTTGATAATATTTTAATAATTAACGATAATAATTTTAAGTAATTATCATAATCACATTAAGAAAAATCTTAACATTGATCAACATAAGTAGGCCTGTATAAGAGATGTAAATTCTCATTTTTCTCAACGATAAATTAATCGATACTAATCGATCTCAAATTATTTCTTAGCGTAGGAATTTTTTATATAATAATAATATTTTATTGTCTTCAATTATTACCATATAAAAATATCCCATGTGCTCAATAGATTTTTAGCTTTCAATTATTTATTGCAAAAGTGATTTTTGCCATTAATATATATAAAAAAAATGTAGCTGATAATATCAGCTCTAACATTGATATTTCTAAAAAAATTAACGTTCCCTTACTCTTTTTTTAAATATTAATTTGTATAAATTATGTAATACAGTCAAATCTCGGTTCACGAACTTAATTCGTTCCTGAAGGTCGTTCGTAAACCGAAACTATTTTCCCCATAAGAATTAATGTAAAATGGATTAATCCGTTCCTGGACCCCAGATGATTGCTTATTTAAACTTTTACAATAGTACTTTGTGCACATGTTTTTAGCACAGAATCAATAGAAACTATTAAATCTATCACATAAAATTAAATTTTAATATTATTATTAATAAATTAATAATTTATGAATTTATCGAAATATTTTCTTGTTTCTACTTTGTACTTTTATATTATTGATAAATAATTATTTGTATTTTTTGCTAACATCGCCAGTTCTCGGCCCACAGATTTATCTTTTTTTCATTTTTTATCCAGATTTATCTTCCAGTCTTACTCCATTTATTATTATTATATGTCAATTTTTTTTTTATATTAAATTTAAAAATATAGAAATATATCGATAAAATTTTAGCGAAAACATAAACTATCTATATAAAAATGAAAATGGATTGCAGTACAATGCATTTAATATATTAGAAATATCCAAATGGAATTTTTTATATATTCAATATCGTTTTATACTTGCAAAAAAAACAATAATTCTGACTTTTTCACGGGTGACAAAAATCAGAAACATCTCAAAAACATGACTGAACATATGTACAAAATAATATCAATAATATATTTCTTTGAATTGTTAAAGAAAGCAAAAACACTCAAAAAATAATAATCGAATTAATTTTACCAGATAAAGATGGAGTTGGAGAAATTTAAAAGTTCCAATAAATTAATTATAGACTGTAAAAATTGCAAATAAATTGTAAATTAATGTAGTTATATTAAATTATTTTCTTTAAAAAAAATGCACTTTCTACTTTAGAAAATCGAATAACTTACAAAATTAAGTTATAACAGTTGTCGGAGCCTCAAGCTTGCTTAACTTTATCTTTTAAGAAGTTTTCTGTAATGGCGGTTTATAACAGATTTAAACATAATTTCTAGAATACCAGTTTAAAATTTATAAATAAATTAATTAATTCTTAAAACAATTTTTTATTTAAAAAAAAATTATTGTGTTATTTATAAGAAAACATGTTAATGATTGGCCTTAGTCGAAATTTATTAAAGTATACATTCCAGTACCTAGCGAGAAGAAATTTGCTTTTTTATCACGAAATTTTTAAGGAAAAACGTGATAGAATAAATTTCTTTATGAATAATAAATTGATTTACATGATTAAATACTTCCGAAAATTTAATTTACAGTAGAATATTTTATAGAATCATGATTACTGTTTATTAATTATGATGTCGCGTAGATTAAATCAGTTCTTACTTATTCCTGATATTATTATTATTTTTTTTTTTTTGAATCTATTAATTTATATTAAGTTAAAAATAAATTTAATATAGCTTCGAACTTAATTTAAATTTTTTTTTATTATTATATTAATAAAAATATTAAAAATATATAGCTTCGAACTTAATTTATTAAAAACATTATTTCTCGATAATTAAATTTAATAATAATTTATAATTTTTTTTATTTCTTTTTTTGTATATAATACGACAAGTATTATAATCGCGATTTTAATCTTTTTAGCAAACGTTTTGATGTATTGATTTGATATTATATAAAATTAAATAATTCTTTTTGATTTTCTTCAGGTGAGATATAAAACTTTAAAACTTTATTTTTAAATAGTTTTAAAGTTTTAAAGTTCAATATTGTTTGTAGTTCTATTTTGTGGTATAGAGCAATAGTTCTCAAACACTGTGCCGCCAAATCTTTGACGGTGTGCCGCGAAAAATTAAGAATAAATTGTATGTATGTATGTATAAGAATTTTATGTATATAATTATATGAATCATTATATTATTAACAGTCAAACGTGGCTGGCTGGCTGGCTGGATCTCCCTTTTTCGGTTGAACTACTGTATCGATTTCTATAAGTAGGATATCTTTAAAAAGGTCTAAACTATATTATTAACAGTCAAACGTGGCTGGCTGGCTGGCTGGATCTCCCTTTTTCGGTTGAATTACTGTATCGATTTCTATAAGTAGGATATCGTTAAAAAGGTCTAATTTTTGGATGTTTGCGACAGCAAAAATTATTTGTTACTATTAATAATTTAAAAATTGAAGCATAAAAATTACATTGAAATTGTAGTTCCTCTAAAAAGACAGAATTTGCAGATGGCGCTGTAACGTAATAATGGATGCAATTTTACGATTCCCTCTAGGGTATTTGGATTCCCTACACGAGTTCGGAGGTGTTTATCGTCGTTATATACAGTATTATATTATTTCCGCTCATTTATATGAGCGGTTAATTTCTAATATATATTAATAGTGAAACGTGGCTGACTGGATATCCCTTTTGCAATTGAACCACTGTACCGATTCCTATAAATAAGATATCGTTATAAAAATCTAACTCTCGAATTTCTGCCACAGCCAAAATCTTTTGTCGTTATTCATAATTTAAAAAATTAAGGAATAAAAATTAAATTAAAATTATAATTTCTTTAGAAAGACAAAAATCTGCAGGTGGCGCTGTAACTTAATAAGGGTTGCCATTTAATGATCCCGTGTACGAGTATGTCTCTAATCTGAATGTAATAAAGAAGAATAAATATAATAATCTGTTAATTTAATAAAAATTCGTTGTTAAATCTAAATTATTATTTAAAATATTTGTGTGCCGTCAAATTTAAAAATATTAAAATATGTTCCTCAACAGAAAAAAGTTTGAGGACCACTGGTATAGAGTAAAAAAAAAAAAAAAAAAAAAATATGTTCCTCAACAGAAAAAAAGTTTGAGGACCACTGGTATAGAGTATTAGCAATTTTATTTCGGAGATCGTTCACCTCTAAAGGATCATTTCCTTGGAGACTCTTTATGAAATCTAGTCTCGGAAAAAGGAGACTTATTTTCTGAAAGTGCCAAACTAAGAAAAATATTTTCGGATTCTCTTTCCGTTGTTGTACTTCCATTGATGCATTCGCTCGTTTTTTTTTTTTTCCGATGGTTTCGGGCGGAAAATGTATGCAAAAAAGAATTGCATTCGCTTTTTTTTTTTTTTTTTCCGATGGTTTCGGGCGGAAAATGTATGCAAAAAAGAATTTAATCTTTTCAAAAATAAATATATGAGTTACAGTATTTTTAATTCACTAGATTTACACATTAAATATAGATCGATTTTAAGTATTGATAACATTTTGGTATAATTTAGCTCGAAGAAAGAGCATTTGTTTAATGTTAAAAATTAAAGGAAAATAAAAAAAAAGTTTGGCAATCGAACTAAATTTGCGAATAACAACAGTTGAAAATTTTATACTGTGAATTTTTACAGATTTTTTTGTTGAAAAAACTATTAAATTTTTGATTTTAAATTACGAGTTGTTTCATATTTATTTTTATTTTTTTATGCATAATCTATTAAACAGAAAAATTATTTTAAATAAATTGTTGATAAAAAGGAGGGGAAAATATATCTCTAATTTAATTTATTATATCATTTTTTTGGTATCAATTGATTAAATTTTTTTTTTTAAATATTTTTTAAACTAAATTTTATCTTGTTCTGATCCGTAAGGTAATAATCTTATTGGATCGAAAAGACTTATAATAATAATTTTTAAAAAAATAATACGAAAATAATCAGAGAAAATAAATATCTTAAAATTCTAAGTTATGAAAAACTCGCCAATTGAAAGATATAAAGATTTTAAAGGAAAATAAATTTTCTGGTATATTTGAAAGAAATTATTTCGATTTTTTTCACAAATTTACAACTGTGTATCAAGAGCATAATTCTTTTAAAATATTGGCAAATATTGCTTTGAAATGGTTCCTAATTTTCGTGTAGAAAATAGGCAACAATAATGCCGGAAAAATATTCAGTAAATTAGGGAAAAAATATCGCTAAAGAATTTTTTTCATAATTTATTTTTTTTTGTATACATAGCAATAGTTAGAAAATTAAATATTGCATAAGTAATGATAGCAAGCTAATATATTACGAATGTATATTAATAGTGGCTGGCTGGCTGGATGTCCCTTTTCCAATTGAACTACTGTATCGATTTCTGTAAGTAAGATATATTAAGAAAAGTCTAATTTTTGGATGTCTGCGACAGCCCAAATTATTTGTTATTAATAATTTAATAATTAAAGAATATAAATTACATTGAAATTGTAATTCCTCTAAAAAAAGACAGAATTCGAAGATGGCGCTGTAACATAATAATGGATGCCGTTTTACAATTCCCTCTTGGATTCCCTACACGAGTTCGGAGGTATTTTTGTCGTTATATAGAATATTATTAGATTAAATCACATGATTATATTTCCTCTCATTTATATGAGCGATTAATTCTAGTAATAAAAAATTCTAAGCATTATGTAAGCAATATTATGTTTTGCAGATATAAATTCACTCATAAGTTTACAAGAGAAGGACTTATGAGTGAATTTATATCTGCAAAACATAATATTTTAATCCATCTTACATCTTAACTAAAATGCCAACTACTTTTATTAGATTTATAGAAATTTTATGATTTCTTGGAAGATCAGAAATGATAAATACAACTGATTTTTCTTTTCGAATCAAGAAATAAACTGCTATTTGCCCATAATTATTAGAGCTGTCCTATTTAGGCAATGAAATATAAAATGGCGGCCGTATAACTTCCGTTAAATATTCTTCTTAATAACGATGGTTATAGTTAAAAATTGATGTATTTTTAAATTGTTGTTGCTTTAATTTGTATTATTAATAAATAAATAATTCTTGTAAGCATCTAAAACTACCAAAACATGATAAAGTTACGAGAGCTACGTGAAAAAAAAAAAGTTTAAATTAAATTTAACATACAAATTCTATAAATATTTTTTATATGGCTCCTTATAATATTTATATTAATATATTAATAAATATTCCTGTCAAATAATACTTCAATTTCGGTTTTTAATAGAAAATTTTACTCAATTTTGTCTTCGTATTATTTTTTTTTTTTTTTATAGCACTATAGTACTGCAATTCGACTTTTATCTCTCCACTTCTTAGTTAATCTATAAAAATTGTTCATAACTATTAAAAGTATTAAACTGAATAATAATTAATTGTTACATTATAAAATAGTGTATAGTATAATACTGTATATACATATATAATTTGTCAACAGATGGTGTTAACGTCGAGCAATGTTGTACATACAAAGCCTGATTCACTTGTATAAATAAAATAATAAAAATGTCATCAAATTAAAAATTTAATAAAATTAAAAAAAAAAGGGTTTGAATAAAAACTACACGAATTATTGATTATTACTGTTTTGTTTTTCATTATATTTCTCAGTTTTTCAACCGTTTATTATTGACAAGAAAATATTAATTTAGTTTAAAGAGCGTTTTTTTTATTATTAATTTTCTTTCGTTATGCTTAAACTCATGTTCTCAAAATTACAAAAATCGATTTTTTTTTTTGGAATTTGAAGTAAATTCAATGCGTTTTACTAAATTTGTATTTATTGATAAATTTAGTATACAGGTATCTCTCGGTATTCGCGATCTCACTTTACGCGTTTTCGCTATAACGCAATTTTAAAAAGTAAATTAACTTTTTAAATTAAAAAAAAAAATTGTTTAAAAATTTCATGTGAATGAACTGCTCGAGTACCACTTCATCAGAGCTCAACTAATGAAGATTTTCTGGAAATAGTAAAACAACAAGAATGACATCTCACTTTACGCGTTTTCGCTATAACGCAATTTTAAAAAGTAAATTAACTTTTTAAATTTAAAAAAAAAAAATTGTTTAAAAATTTCATGGGAATGAACTGCTCGAGTACCACTTCATCAGAGCTCAACTAATGAAGAGTTTCTGGAAATAGTAAAACAACAAGAATGATGAAAATCAGCCTTTGTTGCTGAGACCATCCAACTTTCAACAAAACAAATGACTGAATTTTTTAAACATATTGACAGTGCTGTCAGAATAATTGAAGAAAATGATCCTAACGAAAATAGAAGCGCCATAAATTAAAGAGAAATTCAAAATTCTTTGGCTTGCTACAAAGAACTTTATAGAGAGAGAGAGAGAAAGGAGGAGAATACTGCCTGTCAGGTGAGTCTCAACTGTTTCGTTAAAAAAACTGAAGATTATCAGCATATTATCCCAGAGATTTCAAGAGAGCAAGAGAGTGATGATCCAGACTAACCAGACTCAATCCATTCAATAATGAATTGAAGACTGTCAGAATTATGTAGTGTTTAGTTATTTATGACTTGTAATAATTAAATTCATTCTTTCAATCTTTCATTCATTAAAATTTGTTTGAAGACTGTCAGAATTATGTAGTGTTTAGTTATTTATGACTTGTAATAATTAAATTCAATCTTTCATTCATTAAAATTTGTTTTTTTATATAAGTTTAAATAATTCATTCGTTAAAATTTGATATTTTCTTCACAGGTGTAAAGTTTTCATTTTTTTTTTAATCCTTCTGAAGAAACTCCTATCTCACCCATGCTAAATTCAACTCCCAATAATTCATTCGTTAAAATTTGATCTTTTGTTCACAGGTGTAAATTTTTCATTTTTTTTAATCCTTCTGAAGAAACTTTTATCTCACCCATGCTAAATTCAACTCACTTTACGCGATTATTTTATAGAACCAGTTAATCGCGTAAAACGAGAGACATCTGTACTTTCTTATTAAAAAAAAAGTTGTCTTATAATTAATAAATATAAAATTTTATAGAACCAGTTAATCGCGTAAAACGAGAGACATCTGTACTTTCTTATTAAAAAAAAGTTAACGTATTATAATTAATAACTTTTAGTTAACTTTTTTATTTTATTTGAATAATAATTATGCAATATTGATTTCATTAGGCTTTAAATTTACAGTAAATCATTTGAATGTGAGTTTATCTGAATATAATCTCTGAATCTTAATTCTTGTATTTTTTATCATAATTAATGAAAAATATATCTATGAATTCTATTTATTCATTAATTTTGTAATTAATCTTTTATATAAAATTTTAATGAAAGTATTTTACATAATCAAAAATATACTTTGATACAATATTTAAAACATTTCTTATAACTTTCTGATAAAAATAATTTATACTATAAATGAAATTTTATATTATAATTTGATTTTCTAATCGAATTTAATCGATTGGTTAATCGATTAATTTGGGAGTATCGCATTAAGAATATTAAGTCGATATCCGTCAAGCAATATTTTCGCGAATAAAAATTAAATTTGTCTTAATTAAGAATTTTGATATTATCTTTTTAAATTATTCTATTAAAAATTTAAGATTATTTTAATAATTAATATTAAGGTGAGAAGAATTTAAGATTTTTTAAATATTTTATATATTTTAACTCAGTCTTTCCTGTTGAATAACATACTTATACTTTGACTGATTATAACTTAATTGCGAGTCTACTAAATACCGTATATGTACCGGTATATACTTTTTATTATTGTTGAAGAATCCTGCTTATCTTTTGTAGATGTTTTCCAATACAGCAGCGATTGTCAAAGTGTGGTACGCGTACCATTGGTGGTATGCGAGAGGTGACTAGTGGTACGTGTATTAAATCTTGACTTCCCATTTGTATACGAGGCATATTTTTGTTGGTGGTACTGAAATTTTTGAATTTTTAGTTTAGTGGTACTTATTTATGAAAAGACTGAGCATTCAGTTAAGTAAACTTTTTATTTAAGTGAATGAGACTGTACTTTATTTTCATAAGTAGAACCTGCCCTGAAAGTTTGTCGGTGGACTTTAGGAACACCCTGTGTATATAAAGGTATGTAAGATTTAAGACCGTTTGCTTCGGCTCGCAGCATCGCGTTAACTACACGGCAGTAATCTGAAATTAGAAAATTATTGTTTCATGATTGATCGTTACGTGATTGGAGTCACTTGCAACATATGGACCACATGATAATATATAGATAGGATTTCAAGTCAGAAAGAGGCAATCTGTCCGACACAAACGACAGCATGAATATCTTTATTCAGCGCCGGTACAAGCATGGAATATATCAGCATGAACCATGGGCCCTGTAAATGTTTACGATTCTTCCGTCAAAAATAATGTAGTATACAATTACTATAAATAAGATCAGTGGTAACAAAAGAATGCAACTTTAGGAAGCTATAGCAGAGAGGTGTATGAATATAGAAAACCATAAAAACATAGATCCAATTCGGAATGATTTCGAAGCTATATATATATAAGAAGACCTGTAGTTTGTAGTGTATATTCTTAAATTATTATTACGTATTTATCTCTGTTATGTTTCTTTTCTTCTTTCTCCTCTGAGTTGTTCTGTATCCTATTTTTAATTATGTCTCCAGTATTCTTCATATGATCTCGGCAGCTGAATGATATCCAACTCCTGAAGCATTTTTGGTCTTCCTACTTTTGGTTTCAAAAATAGTAGCATTCGATTGTCGATGATAAGGCCACTGAAGTTTTGGTAACGACAAAAAGGAAATCATCATATTTATTGAGACTGATTTAATTAATGTTTATTTCGAATGATCTACAATAGTGTATGTATGAATAGCTATCTCAATTAATTGTAACAATTAATTAAACTAACTGATTAAACAACTAATCTACCTATTCCATAAAAAATTGCCTCTATCTAATAAGTATAATTATTACTATTTTATTAAAAATGAAATTTCATTTTTAATAAAATTAATCATCCCTATTACTATAAAAAATAAATGGCAAAACATTTTAAAGGGTGAACAATTTATTAAAATTAAATTATATAATTTAACGGCAAAATAATGATCATTAAAACAATTATTATTTGGACTGTAATTTAATCAAAATTGGAAAAATGGCCACTTCATTATTCCATTCACATAACTTAATACTAAAAAGCCAACCAATGATTTATAATAATAATAAATAATTATTTTCAGATTTCTACTAAATAATCAGTCCCGTAATTATGTCTGTGATAGAAGAGATACGCACTGAACCAACTGATGCATTATTATCACAAGAAAAGGCAGAATCTATATTTATAATGAAAATGTAGGTGAAAGAGTTATCTGAAAAGTGCCAAGTACTTTCTAAATAAGGCGTCTGGTTTCTGTCTGGAAAATCCGGGATGGATTCTTTCTTGTATATCTCAAGAATTTCCTGATTGGATAAAATGTCGGTCGTTCAAACTGAATATTTACATTATATCTGTATAGAAAATTATTTTATGTTTCTTAATTAACCATGACAAAAATTCTGGTAATCAGAAATCAGAGGATTAGATCTTCTATATTTTCTTCGGCTTTTTCTATGTGATTTAACGCAGCTTTCTATCCAGTTGCAGATGGAGCATGAAGTACAGCAAGTTTGACAAGCTTTTCTCTTGAAAGATTCTGGAGGTATAGGTTCCGGAATTAAATCCCAATCTTTCAGAATGGAAGTACAGCAAGCTTTAAACGCAACCATTTGAAATTAATAAATGTCAGGAAAATTTGATTGTTTTTAAGTTTTCTCATAAGCAGAACTTACCAACATAAGAACTTAGCCACTGCCTTTGTTGTAAGTTCAGTTCATCAAAAAATTATAAGTTCATCTTAGCTGCCATTTTGAAAATATTCTGAAAATTTAACAAAATTCTGGAAAATTTTCCTTTGTCAGAATTGGCTATGCATCTGAATTTTTCACAAATCATCATCTATAGTCTTGTTAACTATCCCCTGCAATTTAATATCCTCTACCACTCCACTGATGCATTGCATTTCTTTTTTCTTAGCATTACCATGTATTGTTCGATACAAGGAATCTAGTAGAGAAATAATAGTAGGAAGAAATAAAATTCCATGGATAGCAGCTGTCGCAAATGTTAAAATGCAAATTTTTAAACAGTCCCTTACATCTTTAGATGGTATTTTTATCGCGCACAAGATAGCTATAATGGTTGATAAACTGCTTTGCAATATTGGCTTCCCAACCAAAGTAATAGTTTCCACTAAGCGGCGATTCGGATCTACCCCTTTCGACAATAAATAAGCACTCGAAACATGAACAACATAATCTATGGAGAAACCAATTGACAAAGTTAAGTAAGTAATCGCATAAAAATTGATATTTAAACTCCATAATACCATATATCCCAAAATACTTGCTACAATAGAAGAAATGCTTAAAAGTACCGAAACTATGCAGATGATACTCGGAAGTAAAATACAAGTAATAAGAAATATTACAGTTGCCACAATTAATAAAGTGATTGCTGCTGATATAATAGCCATGTCAGCAAAATCGAAACAGAAAAAAAAGGGATGATATATGACGACTGAATACGGAGCAGTATCCAACTTTTTTCGAAGTTGCACCAATTGTTTATAAAAGAGATTGTCATCCCTGGTAAAATTGGTTTGAACCAGGAAGCGTGTCGAGATGATCTTAGTAAAATTTTTATCAAATGCGATGTCTTGCTTGAATCTTTCTGCTGAAGGAATGCGAAGGAAAAAGTGACGAAGGACGAATAAGAAATCTTTCGAATCCTTCAGGTTAAATCCTGTAAGAAACAATTTGATCCTTCTGTCTGAAAGAAACTGTAGATAAGTTCTGAGCCACGATTCAGTTAGAATGGAATCTGATATCAAAGGATCATTTTCTATAATTTGCATCATCCCTTCAATATTCTCTTGGACGTTGCGGTCGGCATAATTAAGTTCTTGCGTGATAATTATTTGTAATCTGTATTCATACTGATTATAATATTTTTTATATTTTTCATAATAGGAATATCGATAGGTACCATAAATAAATGAAAGATTTAGAGTTGCTTCGGTAGACTGTTTACTTAAATTCCATATTGCAGTTGCCATGTAAATACAGTATATAACAATTACTATAATTTTTGATGTGGGTCTTGTCATGAAAGTACCTAACTTTTCCCAAAAATTATTAAAACGAAAAATTCTATTGGAATTCTTTTCATTTTTTGTATCTTCATCTTTCATGTAACACAATATTCTTCGAAGAGGACTTTTTTCACCTGAAAGTAAAACATTATAATCGAAATTCTTTTATTGTTTTTACAAAATAATATAATATTATTAACATTTCGTATTAATAAATTTATATAAAATTTATAAATAGTAATCACATTTAATATAAAAATACAGTTTAATTGTTTCTTACTTGAACCACATCCAAATGGAGTCCAAATGGAACCACGTCCAAAGGATAAATACTCAATTTTCTCTGATACTTATGCATTAAACTATAGTTATTAAGTGAGAGCTTTATCTAATTTTCAATATTGATATTGTTTATAACTGACTAAAGCAGGTATACAGCGCATATATATTTGCATACACATGTAAAGTTTTTTCATTCATTCTAAGAAAGATTTAAAATAAAGTAGAGAGACTTTGATGAATGATTCCGAGGGAAGGCCGAAATGTCCTTAGAATCATCATTTTGTGTGTGCTACAGATCTGTAATTCAAACAATATGTTACTATTTTACTAATGCGCGTAGCATTTTTGTTTTGACAATGCTGTTTAACCAGAGTTAGGAACGTGGTAGTAAATATCGCGCTTGTAACTCTGAAGAAGAAAGAGGTATCATGCTGGAAAAATTTGAGAATCTACCCGTGACACATTCATTCAGATTCAAGGGAAAATTGCAGAAACAATCCACGAAGAGATGTCAATTGTATATGGAGAAGAATATTTATCAAAATGGACTCAATAAAAACAATAAAAACGGGAATTGAAATATGGTCAGCCTATAGGATAACTCAAGACAAGTCTGTCAGCAAAGTCATGTAATTATGTTTTGGGACAGAAAAGATATCATATTAACAGATGTAAAGTCTTTTTTCTTTGATACTTTAAAAAGGGTCGACAATAATAGTGGAATATTAACTTGCTACAAAAGTTAGGGGATTGTATCGAAGAAAAAAGACGTGATTTGCTGTCAAAAGGTGTGTGGCTACTAGCTGACAATGTAACTGCACAACGAGCTTCAGAAACACTCACTTTTCTGCGCAAATATAGCTATGAAACCTTGCTCCATACCCCGTAGTCTCTTAACCTGGAGCACCTTCGACTTTTTCTTGTTTCGAAATATGAAAAAAACATTTACAGGGAAGAAGCTTCTTTCACGATAAGATCATTACTGCTGTGGAGAGCTGATTTCCCTTCAAATCTGCCAACTGCTACACCAGTGGTAGTCAATCTTTTTATACCTACCGCCCACTTTTGTATCTCTGTTAATAGTAAAATTTTCTAACTGCCCACCGGATCCACAGTAATGATGATTTATAAAGTAGGGAAGTAATAAAATTTATAAAGCAGAGTTACAGCAAGTTAAAGCATATAATAATATTACTTACCAAATACTTTATGTCGGACTTTCGCTAAGTTTGGCAGAATAAATCTTTATAAAACAACTTACTGTAGTTAAATCTATTTTTTTTTTATTTATACTTTGCATACATAGAAGCATGAAGTCTGATAAAATTAGACAAATTTTTTAAACAGTACTTTAAAAAATTTCCATTTCAATGTTTTTAAAAAGTCAATTAAATTTAAAAAAGGAAAGTGCTTCAGTATTGGACAAAACCCTTACCGCCCACCATGACAGCTGGAACGCCCAATAGTGGGCAGTAGGGACCAGGTTGACTACCACTGTGCTACACAAATGGGATTACACAACTGTTCCATAGGTATGAGAAGTGTGTGGCGCAATGAGATGGATATTTAGAGAAGGAAGAGTTGGAAATCAAATTTCAGATTCCTAGCATATGATGAGAGTAAGCACTTTCTGACCTCCCTTTGTAGTATAAAATTCTACTTTAAATTTATATAAAACAAGCATATGTAAGTGAAACATAAAACATAATTATTCTAGTTAGAATGATAAGAAATATATAGATAACACTCTTACCTGAAGATATAAATTTTTCTAATGGAATAAATGCAAATGAATGTAAACGACGTTCTTCCGCTCTTCCACAAAAAACGAAAATTGCTCCGATAAAGGAAATTTGATAAATATAATCAAATAATAGGCAAACAGAACCGTACAGTAAAAACACTCTGAACATTGGAATTTTAGAAAAGATCATTCCAGTGGCGAATGAAATAATATTAGTCAAAGAAGTTACTGAAATGGATAAACCGGATGCAAAATACATTTCGGAAATTCTTTCTTCTAATAATTTCTTTTCATCAGTTTTCCTCCATGCGGACAACATAATAAATGTGTCATCCATGCCAACACCTGAAAAGATATTATTTTCCAATCAGGAAACATAAAAATCGTAATTAATAAATTATTAAAATCTATAAACAATTTTGTGTTTTAATTAACAAAATTATTTGAGTTTAGAATAAAATATAGATTAAACTGAAGCTGATGCCACTATTTGTAAAATATAGAAATAAAACTTTTGATGGTTATATCAGGTCATTCCAGAAATATCATTTTTAGCATTAAGTTTTAGAAGGATATGAAAGATGAATAACTTGCTAATTTGATCCAGTATATAATATTTTCCATGTGAATAAATAACTCTTCCAATGTGTGAAAAACTTTAAAAATTCATGTTTAGATAAACTGAGATATGTTTAAACAAGTATAGTATCAAAATGACATTATATTTTGGATGACTTAATATTTAAGGCCAAGATCCTTATTAAAAGAACAATTTTTATAAATAAAATGTGATTAATCTTGTTGCACTCACCTAAAATAAGGAAAGGAACAACAATAGTAAGTGCTGTCATTTCTATTCCAATATATGAAAGAAATCCAAATCCTGATATTAAACTCATTCCAATGGATATTAATGATGCAATACCAGTCCACGGTTTACTCCTTAAGAAATCTGGTGTTAAGCAAGATAAAATGATAAATAAAAGCATTAAGATTACTGATAATGTCATGTAACTTGTAGAAGATTTGATAAATGTTTTAATCGAATCTTCTGTTGAAGAAGATATATCTTTCTCAATCAATATATTTTTAAATTTCAGATTTTCAATTTTATCAACGAATAACTTCTCCCATAATTTCGCGATTCTTTCTTTCTCTCTTTGACTGTTGTTTAGAAAATAAAATAATCTTAGTGACTGTGCAGAAACGATGTGCCCATTTTCGTTTACTTTCACTCCTCCTAAGGAAAAGCCACCATAATCTTTTCTATTTTTACCTATCGGATATTCGAGTTGCCATGTTCTGTTTTCTATCTGGTTGATCACGTTTTGTTGGAGGAGTATATTATTTTTAAAACAATTTCCGTTTCGTTTAGCGCAGATATCCTTGTAATACCACTCTTCGTCGTCATCTTTAACAGCAATATTGCGAATTTGCCAATCCAGCATGATTATATCTTGAAATATATGTTTTCTAAAAACTGATCCTTTATCCATAGCTTCAACGATAACTGATCCATAGTGGGTGAATTTTAAGAGTCTTCCCGGTTCAAAATTATTAGAAACATTCATAGGGAATAATTGCAAAAGTAATGTTTGATATGTGTCAATAACACCACTTTCTATTATAAATGTCTTCAATGAAAAATCTATATGTAAATTTTGTAATCCTGTAGCTAACAACAGGGTAAGGAATATAGGAAAAAGCAAGAAAGCTGTCGTGTATTTAGTGATAATCCTTCCTAGTTTTCCAAATATTTCGCAGAAAAATGTATGCGTAGTATTACTGCAAGTCATTTTGTTTTAAATCTGAAATAAAATCATAAATATATAAAAAATTTATTCATTATAAATATAACAAATTAAAAATATTAATAACAGTCAGTCGATTTTAGAAAATTGAATGATAATTGCAAAAATAAAATAATTAGAGTTTAAATCAATTATTACATTTATAATGAAATGAATATATTCAGAATAATAACTAAATTTAGTATTATACTGGTAGTCCTCGACATTACGATATTCAGATATTACGGTGGCTCTTACCATATTCCAAATTTGGCTTTTTTCATAACATATTGGCTGGAAATACTTTTGTTTCATTAAAAATATATACTAAAGCCACCACTTTTCACCTTGCTGGGTTCGATTTCTGGTTTTATAAGTTTGAGGATGCAAGATCAAATCCCGATGACTATGCCATCTTAAACGATTCTATTTTTTATTATTTTTACTAAAGTTATTAACATTATGAACTGTTTTCGACAAATATGATGAGATTATCAAATTTCAATGTATCGTAATTCGAGGACAACTTGTATATAAAAATACAATAAGCGTGTAAAGCACGATTCTATTTTTTATTATTTTTACTAAAGTTATTAACATTATGAACTGTTTTCGACATATATGATGAGATTATCAAAGTTCAACGTATCGTAATTCGAGGACAAATTGTATATAAAAATACAATAAGCGTATAAAACA
The DNA here is from genome assembly GCA_000484575.1 of Olivierus martensii. Classification (NCBI taxonomy): domain Eukaryota; kingdom Metazoa; phylum Arthropoda; class Arachnida; order Scorpiones; family Buthidae; genus Olivierus; species Olivierus martensii. Next base: position 174,799 of record AYEL01087537.1, on the reverse strand, counting down.
ACTTCGTTTTTTATTATAAATTTTAGTATAAAATATAAGAAATTTATCATCGACACTAAGTGAAAGTATAATTTAACAATTTAATATATTATACTGAAATTATAGAGAATTTATTTTGTTTATGAATCTGGGAATCGTGGTATTATTCTGAGTTTTGAATCCAAAATATTTCATCGAGTTTGTATGCAAATTTTTAAGATAAAATACTATATTAATGAACTACAATAATGCATGAATCAATCGTCGGATTTACTTTACTCAGTTTGTACTTACTATACTTGATATTTTACACAATACTTTACCTCAAATTGTAAGGAAATGCATTTGCTTATCCCTGTTTAATTTCTTCATAAAAACTAGTAATTTAACATATTATATAACTTACCAGCGCGAAAAGAAAACCTTATTTAAAAAAATTTTTTTTGTTATCACCTTTACCTCAAATTGTAAGGAAATGCATTTGCTTATCCCTGTTTAATTTCTTCATAAAAAACTAGTAATTTAACATATTATACAACTTACCAGCGCGAAAAGAAAACCTTATTTTAAATAATTTTTTTTGTTATCAGTTGCGTCTTTTATAGAGAAGTTGTATTGCAATCATTTTTCGTGAATGAAGTAAAATCAATTTAAATTATTGTTATATTAGATAACTCACTTGTCATATTAAATTTCTGAGAGCCGTAATCCAAGATGTAATAAAACTTTATCTGCATATCATATATCATGAATGGCATGCAGATATTTCCATCCACAAAAGCATTTTGCAGAGAAAAATCGGTAGAAATGATGAGCACTATAATTGCATATCTCAATATTGAATGACTGTAAAGTCTATAACAGTAAGAGATAATTAATGGCATTTCCATAAGGCAGAATCCTCGATCAAAGTATTAGTGTTACGCATTAACAGGGAATTTTATAACTCAAAGTCATATGAGATTTGTAAAGAAAGAAGCCTTCAGATAATTAACCTGAGTACATATGTATATATACTAAGGTTAATTATCTGAGATTTGTAAAGAAAGAAGCCTTCAGATAATTAACCTGAGTACATATGTATATATACTCATGTTAATTATCTATATATATCCTATATTTATCCGATATATATTTAATATAGGTTATAGTAGTTAGAGATACGTCGAATAACCCATAAGAAAAAATATTTCCCTCTGACAGCCAGGTCTTCAGAAAAGAAAAGCAATCATTCCAAAATTTAATAAACTGAAGATGACTACATGTATTTCATTGCTAAATACGGAAAATTGAACTAATCCTTCAGTTTGGGAAGTTTTGGTTGTCAAAATGAAATCGCATAATTAAATCGGTACGTCCAAAAAGATTGCTGGTCCAAAATGCTTATTTTGATATAAAGAAAAATCTGAATGTCTTCATAACCAAAGTATTCAAGTTCAGGTTGCTGAGCGAGGGTATATTTAGCAGCTGATTTTTACAGAAATTGAAGATTGAGGAGTGAAGAAATCATTGCACATTACTCTCTTACAATCAATATTTATCTTTCCAGCAATTAAGTTGAATATATTACTTAATATATATAAATTTTCAAATTTGCTATTTATGTAAGAAATAATCTGCATTTTTCTACATAGCATCGCCTGCTGTCGCCCTCTATAACTGAAATACAAATTAGTTTGTTTTACGAAGCGACGGAAACAAACTCAATATCATGCTTGTAGATTTCGATTCAGAGTTTCTAATAAGTGAAATTAAAAAATTATTAATGGAACATGAGAAACAAAAATTAACATAATCGGCATTTATTGGATAAATAATGGGATGCTATATCGTTATAGACGCTATAAAAGCCCTTCTCGTGAGCTACTATCTCTCTAGCGTAGTATAAGGGAAGTATCGCGTTTGTAGTATCGCATCGTACAGCTTCGCGTCGCTTGCAGGTGGGATGCCGCCAGGCTGGTAAGCGCGTAGCGACAAGCAACATACGACTAGCGACAGAGAGATTAGTAGCTGGCGACATCCTGGCCATACTGATACGCCGCTTGCTCGATTTCAGTCGCCATAATGGTATATTATCAAGAAAATTACGACTCTTTCTTCTTTCGGATGATGATTTTCATCAATCCTTCTACACAAATATTCATTAATTTATTTAAAATATAAAAATTTTATAATTTTACAAGTTACTGTACTTACCTGATATACCATAAGCATTTCCCACTTCCTCCCACAATTTATCGGTAATATTTCTATTTTTAAAAGTTTTGTGTGTCTCTTGCCATAATACAGGTCTGCTTTGAACTTCTGAAATCAAAAGTTCTCTATTAATGCTGCTGGAATTCATTACTTAAGTTCCACAAGAACAGACTTGTCGCTTATGTTTGTCGCACAAAATCAAACTCGCTCGAATTCTGAGCGAGTCGTTCAAGCACTTAGCGATTGATCTCAATCGCTTTACGTCAGTCTGGCCAGTTCAACGAAAACCTGTATGTTTAATTGACTTTTGTTGCCAGCTACAAAAGACTCGCTCTGTCGCTTACCAGCCTGGCCGTACCTTAAAAGTGATTGTTAGCATAATCGAGTACTGTACGTCACAATAATCTTTGCGTCCTGTTGCAAGGTTTCAAAGAAAGCGCGCGCTCAAATTGAATTTGCACGTGCATAGAATACTGAATTTGATGGGATATTTTTGGTAGTAGCCAGTAATAGATCCATTACAGACTGACATCATCAGTGATTAAGTCAACCGAAATATTAATGGATGGAATTCAACAGACAGGACCCGAACCAACCTAAAATGTAGAAGTTGAACCAGAACTCTCCCGAAAAAATGCGGATCCTCAAAATAGTAAACTGCTTCTTTATTACGCGGTCATCTAGACCAGTGTTTCCCAAACTTTTAACATATGTGTACCCCTTCTATAATTTTCGTAACGCTGAGTACCCCTCGTCAAAAAAATGGATGTATTTTAACGAAGTAAGTTGTCTCTGTAACGAAGTGCGATATATTCAAGCCATGTCACACTGGACCATCTCACGCCTCACAAGACTGTCTTGACTTGATTCATGAGAACATAGAATTAGGTTCAGCTAAGCACGGTGCAGTGCATATCCCCACCAAACTTCAGTGCAACGCGTACCCCCACCAAACTCTTTCCGTACCCCTGGGGGTACGCGTACCACACTTTGGGAAACACTGATCTAGACCAACTATATCCAATGTTGAAAGTACTGACAGACTGTAGTGTGTATTTAACATTTTGAGTATTTTATTTAAAATAATAAAGATTTCCAATTTGATTTGAATAAAGGCTGCATTGACATGAAAATTTAGTGTTTAGTATGTTTAGAAAATCGAATATTTGCTCGCACTAACTGAAAAACGTTATCAATTTTATAAGTCACACTAATCAAAATCGCATTATTCGAACTCGCACTAATCGAGGCCTACCTAAACGGTTATGAATCTATTCTTTATGGAATAAGATTATAATCTACATTAAATGAATTATATTTCGTAAAATACAGGTGTGACTATTAAATAACCGGATTACTCGTACAGGTAATTATCAAAGCGACAAAGTAGAATGATTGAGGGAAGATCGTTGAGCTTGAATCTTTTCGCAACGGCAAAGAATATTTTTGGCAGGCTGAGCTGGTTCATGCATGCATGTCATTATTAGTAGAAGTACACACGTTATATTGTCGAAATCATTCTCCGAAAATCAAAAAAGCTAGAATGGTCGAATCAAAATTGAAGGCATTGGGTATAATCAAAGGGCTCAAAGGGTATAATCTAGGCTGAATGGGTTCCTGATGATCCAATAAATGGTCGCATGGAAGCATTAGGAACTCATGAAGAGTCCATGGTCTATGAAGATGATGGTCTCCATGGATCCATTTGCAGGGTCGATGGAAACTATCATGGATCCAGGGATAGTCGGTCCTACGGAGCATTTTCCTGTATGGGTTCTTCATCACGATAACACAAGGCATTTCTGTGAAGTAGTTTTTGGCGAAAAATATGCATACTACTGCTGGACCATCCGCTCTATTTCCCAAATTTGGCACCCTGTTACTTTTTTATTCCACAAAAAAGATCATAAAGAAATTCCCCAAGATCAGAAATGTACTAAAAGAGGCCCGTTATGAGTCCGTGGAGGCGGTCAAAGCAAAAACGGTGTAGTTTAAAATTCTAACAGAAATGGACTTGTATCATTACTTTGAACAGTAGAAGAAATGAATGCAGTGATGTGCTGACAGGGAAGGAGAATATCTTGTACCTAAAAATAATCGATAATTATAATTAACTTCATTAAAATGTTGTTATAAAAATATTGCATCAATTTCGTTTATATTTAATCATCTCAAATATGAAAATCATTAAGAGAACCAATTTACTTAATTAAATTATACGAAGTGTGACAATTGAATAACAAGATAAGCGTTTTAAATAGAATTTATTAAAATATTGTATATTTTTACTTTTATTCACTTCAATATACTCTCTTTCCCTGTCAGCACATCACTGCATTCATTTCGTCCACTGTTCAAAGCAATGATGCAAGTCCATTTATGTTAGACATTTGCGGCAGGGTGGCCGTCTGGTTAAGCTGAGTCGTACCACTCTGGAGGAATCCGGGTCCCATACATCCAGTTTTTCAGGAAGGGTCCGGGACCGGCTTGCTGAACTCCATCCTTCAATCATCCTTAGTTGACCCCATCATGGAAGTTGGCCAGCCTGTGATGGGCTCCACAAGTGGTCGCCGCCAGATATATTACATCCCTCGTGCGATATGGCAGCTTAACCTACCTATCTACCCTTCTGTTTAGACTTTTAATCAATTCCGCCGTTTTTGTTTGATCACCTCCACGGATTCATAACGGGTCTCTTTTAATATATTTTTGATCTTGTGGAATAAAAAAGTAACTGGGTGCCTAATCTGAGAAATAGAGCGGATGATCCAGTAGTGGTATGCGTATTTTTCGCCAAACACTGCTTTACAGAAAATGACTTGTAAGCTTAAGCATTGTTCTGGCTAAGAATCCAAATAGAAAAATGCTCCGTGGGACCATCCATGTAGACCATCATCTAATGATCAGATGATGGGCTCCAGATTCTAATCCATGGGATCATCAGAAACTTGCTCAGCCAAGATTACACCGTTTAAGCAGAGACGTAGTGAGGAATTTTGGCGCTATGGCCAAGAAAGAAAATTCGCTGTTATAAAAAAAATTCAGATATTTTTATAGTTTATATTTCAATATAATAATACATTTTTATAATAATTTTATTTTCCGAGCTTTTCTTTGAACAAAATTATCAATTACAATGTCGAAATTTGCTTCACAAAACATTTCAGATTCTATTGATAAAATACTTAAATTGGTCAAACATTTCTGACTCATTTTTGATCTTAAATAATTTTTTATAATTTTTAATTTATTAAACCCCTTCTCCTGAAGCAATTATTTTAAACGTAATAATATGACCGCATAGTAGCAATTTTAAAAATAATAATATGGCCGCGTGATAAAGCTGTGGCTTATCACCCTGGAGTAATATGGATACCACTGTGGTGGTATCCGGGTCCCACACCTCCAGTTTTTTGGAGGGGTCAGGCCAGGCCCGTTGAACTGCATCCTTCAACCATCCAGTTGACCCCATCTTGGATGTTGACCAGCCTGTGATGGACTCTAAGTGGCCGCCGCCAGATACAGTATATCCCTTGTGCGATATGGCGGCTTAACCAACCTACCCTAACCTTCAGTTTTGATTCGCTAGTTCGAGGTTTTTTGATTTTCGGAGAGTGATTTCGGCAACACAACGTGCGTACTTCTATTAATAATGGCGTGCATGCAGGAACTAACCAGCTCAAACCATCAAAAATACTCTTGGCCGTTGTGAAAAGATTCAAGCTCAACGATCATCCCTCTATTATTCTACTTTATCACTTTGTCAATTACCTGTACGAGCAATCCGGTTATTTAATAACCACACCTGTACTTTACGAAATATAATTCATTTAATGTAGATTTTGATCTTATTCCATTAAGAACATGTTCCTGACCTTTTTTCTAAAACATGTTTCTTTGAGAATACATTTTAGCTCTTTTTAAAGTATTGATTTTGTTAATTTTTTAACATTAAATACTGTATTCGTTAATGCTAAACGCTTTTTCAAATGTTAAATGAAAAACAAAAACCATTTAAACATTGAGAAAACTTCAAATATGTTTATAAAATGGATAAATTGTGATTAATTATACTGAATATAATAACAAAAACTTTAATTGTTAATATCCTTCGTCTTGAATCCGTTTCGTGCTAAAATGCCCATAATTTAAATATCATAGTATGCTAATGTATTTTAGTAAAATACTACCGATGGGAATTCTAAAGTTTATATTTATTTAAGAATTATTCATTTCGAAATTATTCGTAGAATTTTCCTGTAACATTTATTCTATTCTGTCTTTATATAATCGAATAGAATAAGTTTTAGAAGGAAAATTTACGAGTAACTATTATAATAATTATTAAAAAATTAAAATAAATTAAATTAGTTTTGTAATAGTTCGTAAATATTACAAAACTATTTCCTATTATTATTAACAACTTTAATGTATAAATACAAAAAGAATTTTATGTACTGTATGTATACATGTATTTAAAGCTAATAATGTATATAAATTCTATTATTACATAAAAAATTTTATGTACTTTTTTCTTCTTCTACAATGCATAATATGGAGGTTTTAGCTGGGGCTTTTTCCTCCGAAAACGAGGCTGGGACGACTGTGGTGAGAAGTGGGCGTACCTGCCGGCGGTCCGGTGTCCGTGTGCGGTTCCATCGCAGACCCTAGTGACGGATTTGGGCACAGCCAGCAGTCCCGGTTCCGTATAGGGACTCGCAAATTAATGTACCAAAGAAAATACTGTATTATCCAATTTGTAGCTACAAATTAAAATTTGGGTTGGAAACTAAGTCATTGCGGATTTTTCAAGGATTTTTTGTTTTGGTTTAGGTTTACACTACCGATGGGAATTCTAAAGTTTATATTTATTTAAGAATTATTCATTTCGAAATTATTCATAGAATTTTCCTGTAACATTTATTCCATTCTGTCGTTATATAATCGAATAGAATACGTTTTAGAAGGAAAATTTACGAGTAACTATTATAATAAATCAGTTTTGTAATAGTTCGTAAATATTACAAAACTGTTTCCTATTATATCTTATTTTCATTCACCCTCTCTTTGGTCTCCGCAACAGAACCGCTAGCAGACCAAATTAATAAAAAATCACCCGAACGAAATTTGGCGAACCAGTTCTGACACTACCATTCTTTTAAGGCCTCCCAAATTTAATAACCTTTTCAGTCACGTACCCCAAATCCCATACAAGTTCTTGCCTATCGCTGGCCTTCTCTATCCATCACATCTTCCCTCTTCTAGAGCCTCTTAGTGCCGCAATGTGTAGAGAAGCTCTATTACCCATCTGTTTTATGGAAAAAACAACTTTAATGTATAAATACAAAAAGAATTTTTTGTACTGTATTTATACATGTATTTAAAGCTAATAATGTATATAAATTCTATTATTACATAAAATAATTTTATGTACTTTTTTCTTCTTCTTCTACAACGCGTAATATGGAGGTTTTAGCTGGGGCTTTTTCCTCCGAAAACGAGGCTGGGACGACTGTGGTGAGAAGTGGGCGTACCTGCCGGCGGTCCGGTGTCCGTGTGCGGTTCCATCGCTGACCCTAGTGACGGATTTGGGCCCAGCCAGCAGCCCGGTTCCGTATAGGGACTCGCAAATTAAACCCCAGTGACTGACGGGTCAACCACCGAATGGTACGAGATCACCCCTTTAGTCGCTTTTTACGGCACGCGGGGTCGGATGGTGGGCATATGCTAACCCCTTACCCACAGGGGGTATTTTATTTATTTATATACCTAATATCTTATATATTTTTAAAAGTGCCAATGTGAAGATAGCAGCAAATAGTTCTTTCATCACTAATAGCTCCTCGAAATAATTACTCGGTTTGTTTACTTAAAAAAATCAGATACAAATCAATAATTTGAATAGTATTTTTTTTGTCAACAGAGTGGATGTTACTTTCCACTCACAAGTCAGTAGAGTACTAAAAGGCTGAGCGAAAGAAGCCCTGCCACGGATTGCCCATCACAGTTGAGGGTTTAGCCGAATTGTAGAGGAAGGAAATCTGACCCCATGAATAAATTTATCAAGGGATGGCACCCGGGTTCTCCAGAGTGGAAAACTGAAGCTTTTCCACTCATCCAATCCGGCGACTTTATGAGTAGTTTTAATTTTTTTTTTGTAACAAATGTCGCAACTTTCCCACTCAATTAGCTAAGTAGCAAATCGAAACGAGCACTTTCATATAACCTAGCTCACTCCTGCGGAGGATTCAGCTAGGTTATAGAGGCCGGGGATTGATGTGCCAGGCCTGGACTCCACGATAAGTATTTCCAATTGAATATTTATCTTGGAGTTAAAATAAATATTTCATTGGAAATATTTATCATGGAGTCCGGGCCGGCACATCGATCCCCACAATCTGGTTGATTGTAAATGCTCTAGAATCTGGGTAATTGTGAATGCATCGGCTTTCCTCTCTGGAAATCCCGAGAATAGAACTCGGATCCTCCAGAGTAGAAAACCGAAGCATTTCACGCAACCAATAGTATTAATGAAATTCTGTTGCCCAATTCTTGTAAACATAACTGATATTAAATAATATCGGTCTGAATCACTAGACAGGTGTTAGAATATTAATAGAGGCGGCCGGATTGCCTAGTGGTAACGCTGTAAGCGTGCCACGCAGGAGGACCCGGGTTCGCTTCCCGAGTCTGGGGCCGGGCCGGTGATCCCCGTCCTTCACCATCAGCCCCCTCCACGGATATGGGTGCAACCCGTGGTTGGAACCGAACTGGCCCCGCCCCCCTTAGTAATCTCCCTAATTGGAAAGGAGGCGCAAAAAATGCAAAAAGAAAAAAATTAATAGATGGAGGAATATAATTTATTCCAGGGTTATCAAATTCAGTTTTTACGAAGGGCCGTTTAATGACAACACGATATTGACAAAGCCGCTTATTAAGATACAAAGCAATGTTGAAAGAGCCGCATTCTAAATGTTCAAATTACTCCCAATTATTTAACTTCATATAGAAGAATAAAATTTGAAAAAATTATGCACATTCAAGTAAAGAAAATAATAATAACTTTATTTAATCGATTATTCGAATTATTGTATTAGGTTTTATTGTATTATTCTGTTTATAAATTATGTAAAATGCATGACTATTAAAAATATTTATGACAGTGCTTCATCGCTATAAACATTTTAAAACATCTGGTAAACACATGCGGCCTGCGTATTTGACCTGTTTTGTTTAGTCCAATATATTTTTTAAAGCATGTTAATAATCAAAATATCAGTGAAAAAAAGAAGATAATAATGAATTTTATGTATTGTTATTAACTTTTAAAACAATCGTTTTGCATATTCAAAATGATATTTTCTTCTTCTATTTGGAATCCATTAGCTTTTTCTGTCCAATTTTAATGTTGATTTATCCAGCCTGTTATGTCAAGTCATGACAGACTGGATAAATCCGATGCGATGACGGACGCTATCGCGATATTATCCTTTGTTACAATACATCATGACATCATACACCAATTGCATATTTGATTAATTATAAATTTTATGCATATTAGATTGATAATGAACTACACAAAAACAACATGGAAAAATATAGTTGTTTGGAGAGTGAATTTTCGAAAGTGTATGTTGTATTAATGCTATTTCTTACACTATCAGTTATAGTTGCTAGTGTGGAAAGAACATTTAGCAAATAAAAAATTATTAAAGAATTGCAAAACAAATTCTATCGGCCATTTTTCCATATTATTCGTTTATTATCGCATATGGAATCCATTGGTTTTTTGTGATCAATTATAATGTTGGGTTTAATCAGCATTTTAAATCACAATGATGTCATACCGTTACGATTATACCGTCAACGCGAATTCGGGCATAAATCTGAAAGATTTAAATGAAAGTATTTTGGTTGTCACTCTCCACCTCCTAGGGCAATCTCGATCTAGGACAGTGGTTCTTAACCGGTGTTCCGCGAACGTGTTACAAGTGTTCCACGAAATTATGAGTGCGAGACCTACTTGAATACCTTAGCGTACTGCGCAGTACTCATTTTATAATGTAGACAAGATTCAACGTGCATTTTCGAATAAACTATTGTCCGTCCACGAAAGCCGCGCCTAGCTAAGGTGGATGAGTCCAAACGCGAAAGGGAGAGTATTTTTTATTCCGGATGTATATAATGATTATATTTTATTAGATAAAAATTATTGAATTAATATTATATTAAGTTCTGTTAAATATACTATTTCCAACGTCGAAACTAATCGTTTAGCATTCGACATTACAATAAACTTCATTCTACTTCAGTTATCTTGCGTTTGAAAACATCCATGTGCGAAGTTGTCATTCCTATTTTGTCACTGGACTCGTTCAGTTAGGACTCGTTCGTACTTGAACGTGTGCGCTAACTGTTACTAAGCTGGACGGACAGTATTTAAACAGGCTTACCCACGAAAGCACTTAAGATTTTGCTACATGTTTTCGACATCATTTTTGTGTGAGCTAAGTTTTTCAATATTAACGAACATAAAAACTAAAAACGCGAAAAAACTAGGAATATTGATGAAGAAATGAAGGTATAATCACATATTAGACCTGACATTGCTCAAATCTGCAAAAGACAATTAGCTCAGACATCGGATTAAACTTGATTTTAAAATGCTCTTTTTCTGAGTTAGTTACAGTTCCTAAGAACATATGTTTTTTTAATTAATGTTTTTTTTACTGTTATATCAATATAATGTGTAATGTATAATCTTTAGTAAAGTACATGTTTATGCATATTTTTGTTTGTATGAAAATAAAAACTAAAAACGCGAAAAAACTAGGAATATTGATGAAGAAATGAAGGTAATTTTATCACATATTAGACCTGACATTGCTTGTAAATCTGCAAAAGACAATTAGCTCAGACATCGGATTAAACTTGATTTTAAAATGCTCTTTTTCTGAGTTAGCTTACGTTCTTAAGAATATATGTTTTTTTAATTAATGTTTTTTTTACTGTTATATAATGTGTAATGTATAATTTTTAGTAAAGTACTGGTTCTTGCATATTTTTGTTTGTTTATTTTATGATCTTAGTGATATAGGGTTCAGCAAATTTTCTTTACAATCAAAACTGTTCCGTGACTTCAAAAAGGTTAAGAACCACTAATCTAGGATAACCTAGTCAACCGCAGGGTTACAACAACTCTCCATGCCATGTTTGGTCTCTAGAGGTCAAACAGGCAGACATTGAATTTTATATGTATAGATTAATTTTAAATAAGAATTCTGTGTATTTTTCTAATTATATGGTTATTTTTGAGAACTTTTAATATTAAATTTATGAAACAAATCACTGAAATCTATAAAGCAATCATTGATTTGAACTTTTATTGCATATCGGAGAAATTTTAATAAATAAATACTCATTTTCTAGTAAAAGACCGTATATCTCGGAAAATTAATCATATAAAATCTTTTCGGATAATCAGGCTAGCGATATTACTTATTTCCAACATCTGCCATCTTGGATTGAATCCAAGATGACAGCTGTTAATCTTAGAGCATCATTTCTTATCAGGTGTCTTAATTTGACCAATAGTCAGAAGTATGAGTAATAGTTAAAGTGTCAGTGGATTTGTAACAAACATATAATCTTAGAGCATCATTTCTTATCAGGTGTCTTAATTTGACCAATAGTCAGAAGTATGAATAATAGTTAAAGTGCCAGTGGATTTGTAACAAACATTGACTACTCATTTTCTAGTAAAAGACCGTATATCTCGGAAAATTAATCATATAAAATCTTTTCGAATAATCAGGCTAGCGATATTACTTATTTCCAACATCTGCCATCTTAATCGAATCCAAGATGACAGCTGTTAATCTTAGAGCATCATTTCTGATCAGGTGTCTTAATTTGACCAATAGTCAGAAGTATGACTAATAGTTAAAGTGTCAGTGGATTTGTAACAAACATCACTTTAATATTGTTTCAGAGATTGGATCAGAAATGGAAGGGGCGGAGTACATTGTTATTTTATACTTTCTATTTCATTCTGATTCAAAATTTACGATAACAGCCGCTATTGGAAATGGTTCGATTCAAATAGCCTACTCTGATATGATTGGTTGATGTTTATTATTTTGCATATTTAGACTTATCCATATTTTAAATATATTATCGCCAACTAATATCCATATTTATCAGCTTGCTATCGAAAATATTATTGTTCTTCGTTTCTTTGGAGCTGCTTTTAGTAAAGTGAATATAAAGAAGGAATTAAACATTTCCAATATGTACAGAAATTCATTAATTACAAACTTTAAAGTGAATTATTTTATACTTTCTATTTCATTCTGATTCATAATTTACGATAACAGCCGCTATTGGAAGTGGTTCGATTCAAATAGCCTACTCGGATACGATTAGTTGATGTTTATTATTAATTTTCATACTTAAGAGTTATCGACATTTTAAATATATTGTCACAAACTAAAAGCCACATTTATCATCTTACTATCGAAAATATTATTGTTCTTCGTTTCTTTGGAGCTGCTTTTAATGAAATGAATATAAAGAAGGAATTAAACATTTCCAATATGTACAGAAGTTCATTAATTACAAACTTTAAAATGATTAAAAAAACTGCTACCTCATGTGTTAAGAATAAACCATGTAATTTCCGTTGCATCCTAAGTCCAGTTATTTCATCGGGCAAGGTAATTTGTGTAGAACCATTATTATTATGTAAATGTCGTAAGGAAAGAAACAGTTTTTTGTATTCTTTATACATAAACTTTGTGGAAATTTTCATGTGGCTCATGAGTGTTCATAGCTGGATAATAATTATCAATAAAGATCTTTTATGCGGACTAATGTTACCACTCAAAAAGAAAAGTGGATATTTCCAAATCGTTGCTAGAGTGCTTATATTCACATTCTTTTCTACTCTATTTAGTATCTTTAAAAGAAGGAAATCTAAAAGTACAAATACTAAATGCAAATGGAATGGCGAAGAAAGGCTATTCAAACTGTGCGAACTTTTCATTCTGCCTATCTTTGCAATATATATATTCGTTCTCATAATTGGAAATTTAATTATATATACAATTTATTACCCATACTTGGTAAAAATAAATAAATCTGTTCTAGTCTCTATTTCTTGCACTATGTATTATACATTATGGAATTCGTTCGCTTATGGTGAATCGACTTTCTCAATGATTCTAGTTCTTATTTTTTGCTGTATGATTTATAATAGATTTCAATTTCTTCAAAAACGTTTGAAATCAATTGAGATAGAGACATCCAATTTAAAATTGAAGTTGGAAGACATCATGACTCGTCACACCGAATTGTGGGAAATGTATCAACAGGGAAATGAACTGTGGAGCGATTTATTCGCTATTATTTACTTTTTCATAACTCATTTTACTTGCTTAGTTCTTTATTTATTCGTATTTATTGACGAAGACAAGAATACAAAACCATTAAATATATTTGTATTTGCTGTATTTTTTGTCGTTTTTATGATTGCAATGTTCATTGGTTCATTTTTAATATCCAAAATTACTTCTTCGGTAAGTTAAACATTTTTCATACTGCCTTGATTATAATATTTAATAACTTATAAGATTTTTTCACTCTCTTAATAGCACTGCATATCTTTGCTTGGTTTAAAGAAGTTAAAACTTAAAAAGAATCAAAATTAAATATCACTATATTACTTTATTAATATTATCATTATATTATAATATTTTTCTATGATATGTTTAGTATGCAATACTAATATTTATACATAATCACGAACGAAAGAAAATCCAGGAAATAGAGTAATAAAATATCAATTCCTAAAATTTGACATCTTGCTTGACAGCAGTACAGGAATCCCTTGATTAGTGTGGGTTGAATAATGCGGTTTTGATTAGTGCGCAAAAAAATTTGAGACTCTCCCTTAATATATGCGGTGCCAAATTTGATTACTGCTTTTCAACAAGTGCTATTTTTTTCAATCCCACTGAAATTTGGCAACTGAATCTCGAGTATTGTAGTTTACATAATTAGAGCACTGCAATATATTTATTTATTTAATTCCGTTAATATTACGATTTTCGTCATCTGAATTATTATATCTTAAATTCGTTCGTAATTTTATTTTTTAATAAATTTAGTGTGAATGGCAACTACCTAATTATATATATTTATTTATTTAATTCCGTTAATATTACGATTTTCGTCATCTGAATTATTATATTTTAAATTCGTTCGTAATTTTATTTTTTAATAAATTCAGTGTGAATGGCAACTACCTAATAAATTTAGTGTGAATGGCCTTTACAATATTATATAGCCAGCGTTGCCTTCAATTCCTCTCCAGTATTCGATGTCTACGGGCGTGCAATTACTTTTTTAATGAAAAATAAATTTTAATTCTAACTATTTTTTAAATACCTATACATATTCCTCAATGATTTAAAGTGCATGTCATGTAATATAGATATGTTTTGAGAGAGAGAGAAAAAAATACACGTTCATAAGTTTGATATTTTCCAGGATTCATTATAATTATTCCCATTGTTTTTTAGTTTGATTAGTGCGGGTTTGATATATGCGGTGTATTACGAGAATTTTTAACCATACTAATCAAGAGATTCTTGTACTCGGGAAAATGCAGAAGAAATTATATTACATTTTGGATAACTTACATAATATATGCGGTGCCAAATTTGATTATTGCATTTCAACAAGTGCTATTTTTTTGCAAACCCTATGAAGCGTTGGCAACTGAATCTAGGGGATTGTAGTCTTTATAATTAGAGCACTGCAATGTATTTATTTATTTAATTCTGTTAATATTACGATTTTCGTCATCTAATTATTATATTTTAAATTCGTTCATAATTTTATTTATTAATAAATTTAGTTTGAATGGCAATTACCTAATAATAGCCATTACAATATTATATAGCCAGCGTTGCCTTCAATTCCTCTCCAGTATTCGATGTCTACGGGCGTGCAATTACTTTTTTGTGAAAAATAAATTTTAATTTTAACTATAAATTTTTAAATACCTATACATATTCTTCAATGATTTATAATAAATGTAATGCAACATAGATATGTTTTGAGAGAGGAAAAAAATACACGTTCATAAGTTTGATATTTTCCAGGATTCATTATAATTATTCCTATTGGTTTTTATATTGATTGGTGCGGTTTTGATATATGCGGTGTATTGCGAGGATTTTTAACCGCACTAATCAAGGATTCCTGTATTCGGGAAAATACAGAAGAAATTATATTACATTTTGGATAACTTACAAGTTAGTCAATTTTGATATAATGGTAATAAAAATTTAATACTGTATAGAGTTTAAAGCGAACTCAAGTACTAATGACCGTATTCATCACAGCGTATCAATTCTCAGACTAAATTTGCTTCTATTTTTTATATTTGCCGCAACAAATTTCTTGAATTAATCTCAATTGTGAATGATTAATTAACTCACTCCTATCAGAAGCGATTAAATAACTATCCATAATTGAAAATTAACTTACGAAATTTGTTGTGACAAAACGGAAAACAAGAATGATCTTGGTCTAAGAATTAATTCACTGTCGTGAATACGGTCTTAAGAATCTTTGAATATCGATTTGGAAGTCTTTTTCCTGATGAAGATTAACTTTTCTTTTGATTTTAGAAAATAATCTGGGAGTATTTCAGATTAGAAATTTAAAAAAATACTACAATACTATTTATATGAATCTTAGAATGTGGCAAAATGATCTTTATCACGAATCTTTTAAAATTAACGACAATTATTAGATTAAACCAGTGGCCGACAACTATTTTATCGCGGATCAGACTTTAGTGCATTAATGAGAGTTCACATTTTGAATTTGGATCGATGTAATTGTGCAGTAGAACAAAATATGTTCGATAAGTCTACATTTAAATTATAGGTGTGGTTGTATTGTCACTACACACGTGTAATCTGCCGGATCTAATTAGTGCGGGGCCCGATTGGAATATTTTTCGCGTGGTACTAATGACGGTATTCATCACAGCGTATCAATTCTCAGACTAAATTTGCTTCTATTTTTTATATTTGCCGCAACAAATTTCTTGAATTAATCTCAATTGTGAATGATTAATTAACTCACTCCTATCAGAAGCGATTAAATAACTATCCATAATTGAAAATTAACTTACGAAATTTGCTATGACAAAACGGAAAACAAGAGTGATCTTGGTCTAAGAATTAATTCACTGTCGTGAATACGGTCTTAAGAGTCTTTGAATATCGATCTGGAAGTCTTTTTCCTGATGAAGATTAACTTTCCTTTTGATTTTAGAGAATAATCTGGGAGTATTTCAGATTAGAAATTTAAAAAAATATTGCAATACTATTTATATGAATCTTAGAATGCGTCAAAATGATCTTTATCACGAATCTTTTAAAATTAACGGCAATAATTGGATTAAACCAGTGGTCGGCAACTATTTTACCGCGGGTCTCTTAGTGCATTGAGAGTTTACATTTTGAATTCGGATCGATGTAATTGCGCAGTAGAATAAAATAAGTTCGATAAATCTACATTTAAATTATAGGTGTGGTTGTATTGTCACTACACCCGTGTAATCTCCCACTATGCACAAAAAGTTTTCCTTTGGATTCAGTTTAAACTAATGAATGCAAATCTCATTTGCAATCAAATTCTTTGGCGGATCACTTCAAATGTTCCCGCGAGTCATAGGTTGCCGACCCCTGGATTAAACTAAAGCATTCTATTCATAGATGAATCAATACTAATTACAATAATTTCGACAACAGATAGATATGGCCATTCTAAAACTTCTAATAAAGTGTTCTGAATGTGTGGACGTTTTCGGTAATTGTAATTTTCCGTAATTTCCTTTATTATATCGTACCCTTTAAACACGTTACGCGAATATTGAAAAATGATATATATGTTTTAAAATATTTTTTCTTAATACGGTATTTAATTACATAAACTTTGATAAATACGGGGCCACTTCAAACGCGGGGCTCGATTGTGTGCGATCGGCTTAAATCTGGCACTGTCTGCCATTATATACTAAAAGTTTTCTTCAGGATTCAGTTTTAACCTAATGGGTGCAAATCTCATTTTCAATCGAATTCGTTGGCGGGTCACAGGTTGCCGACCTCTGGATTAAACTAAAGCATTCTATTCATAGATGAATCAATCCTAATTACAATAATTTCGACAGCAGGTCATTTTAAAACTTCTAATAAAGTGTTCTATTGTAGGTAATTCTTGATATAAACTGTAAAATAAAATTATCGTTATGATTATTCAAAATTGAACCAAAAATTTGATAATTAATGAGCATTGTTAAACTTCTCCATCTCCAGCCAATGAAATGAACATCAAAATTTCTTTTTATTCTGTTTTAAAACTTTTTAATAATCTCAATAAATAAAATTATCGAATATAACGTTTGAATATTTTATGTAGTTTGACATATTTACTTACATCAAAATATCTCCCGTTATATAGACAAATATAAAATTATTTTTCTTCTAAAGAATAGATTCAGTCAACTACTTTTATCCATTCGGAATTTGATTTAGAATCCTAAAGATAAAATAAAGAATACGAGCTAAGATCAAATAAAAGATTTTATGCCTTATATTTTTAGGATGGCAACGAATTCGTAACTGATTTGCGATTCATTATCCCTTGTATTTTTTACTTAGCTAGGTTTTCGTTCTAATAATGTCATCTAAATTTTTTCAAAATATATAGCTATTTCTTATTCTTTCATTATAAACATCACAGTAAAAAATCGTTTTTCAAAAATTTAATAATTTTCTACTTTTCAGCTCTATAGTGATTTTATATCCATTGGAAGATTCTCTTCTGCCAATCTAAGTCTGAAATACAAATTAAAGGTGAAATTTAAATTTTTTTTTATCTTGTGCAAATTATTCTGTTTATATTCTTTAAATAATTAAATTTTTATTTTTGAGATTCTGAATTTCATGAAGAGATTCGGCAGAATGCCACTAGGAATTTCTATTGGAGGATTTTTCTTTGCCAAACAGAATTTACCTCTTAAGGTAAGCGAAAAAGTTCTTTATTCTCTGCATATTATACCGGGTCTTTCTGAGCACCCGTGCCAGCCGTTTTTCTCGTAACTGGGACACCACAGGGCGTCGGGGTAAAAAGTTTGACTACCAATAGGCTCCCGAACTAATCATTGGCATTAATTTCATTTCCCTAGACCGACCGGAAGTAGGTGCAATTGGGGGCAAGTTTGAAAATCCCAATGGCGCGACATGGGCTTTGTTGGGCATGTTTGGATAGAGCTTTGAAAAACAAACAATTTTGACTTAGGTTTTATTCTCGTAACAGTTACATGTTTCAAGAAAATCAAGCTTCAATATCTGGATGTCGGCGATATTTCACATGTGCTCGAAGTGCCCGCCGCCTTCGTGCAAACATTGCCGGCATCGCGTTTTAACATGGTCTGTACCGGTAGTCGTTTCAGAAATACCTACCGGTATGTAATTTATTGAGTCACATAAACGCAGGTAGCAAATTAAATTTTTTTATCTTGTGCAAATTATTCTGTTTATATTCTTTAAATAATTAAATTTTTATTTTTCAGATTCTGAATTTCATGAAGAGATTCGGTAGAATGCCACTAGGAATTTCTGTTGGAGGATTTTTTTTTGCCAAACAGAATTTACCTATTAAGGTAAGCGAAAAAGTTCTTTATTCTCTGCATATTCTCTGGAAGTCTATTATCGTTATGATTATTCAAAATTGAACCAAAAATTTGATAATTAATGAGCATTGTTAAACTTCTCCATCTCCAGCCAATGAAATGAACATCAAAATTTCTTTTTATTCTGTTTTAAAACTTTTTTATAATCTCAATAAATAAAATTATCGAATATAACGTTTGAATATTTTGTGTAGTTTGACATATTTACTTACATCAAAATATCTCCCGTTATATAGACAAATATAAAATTATTTTTCTTCTAAAGAATAGATTCAGCCAACTACTTTTATCCATTCGGAATTTGATTTAGAATCCTAAAGATAAAATAAAGAATACGAGCTAAGATCAAATAAAAGATTTTATGCCTTATATTTTTAGGATGGCAACGAACTCGTAACTGATTTGTAATCCATCATCCCTTGTATTTTTTAGTTAGCTAGGTTTTCGTTCAAATAATATCATTTAAATTTTTTCAAAATATATAGCTATTTCTTATTCTTTCATTATAAACATCACAGTTAAATGTCGTTTTTCAAAAATTTAATAATTTTCTACTTTTCAGCTCTATAGCGATTTTATATCCATTGGAAGATTCTCTTCTGCTAAAAAATGTTTAGTATTGACAAATTTTAGTTTCATGAATTCAAATTATGTATATAATGCATGTAAAAACGTTCGGTTCTCAAGCCCCATCTGCTACTTTCTTACGTGAAATAAAATATAGGACTCTTCGTACTCAAACAAAACGTTTGAATATTATTACACGTTCTCTCCCTTCTAGATTGTTTCTTTATTAAAGATACACTTATCCCTGATGAATTATTTCACTTTGACAAGAAAGATTTTGATAAATTTATTAAGAAATATAATGTATTTTCGTGTCATTATCTGTTTAATGAGACTTAACTCTATTATTTAATTACTCAATGTATGTATTTATAACTTTTTTGTTATATTCAATGTTTATTGATACAACCAATGTTTGAACTTTAATATTTGATTGTGTTTTGTACAAATAAATAAATAAATAACTGTTGGTTACCTTTGATAACGTATGTTGCGCCAAGCATCAGCTAATATTATAAATAATATTAAAACTGAATAATTTTTGATTAAAATAATTAATTTATATAAACTGAAAGGCTAATAATACATATTTTCCGTCATTTTCTTAGCATTGTTTATATTGTATTTATATTTATTAATAAAAAATTATCCACTTGAACTTATTACATCAACCTTCATCTATCGAAAACTGGTTATTCAATCACTGTCAATAGATAAGATCAGGGCCGCCGCTAGACATTTTGGCGCTACAGGCGATTTTTTTTGGAGCCCTTACTATATTTCATTTCACGTAAAAAATAGCATTGGTGTAGGGCCGCCGCTAGACATTTTGGCGCTACAGGCGATTTTTTTTTGGCGCCCTTACTATATTTCATTTCACGTAAAAAATAGCATTGGTTTAGATACAGTTATAAATTCTTCCAACTGCGAAAAAAATGTCACCTGTCAGCTTGTCAGTTATGAAATAAAATTAACAAAATTAAATTATATTAAAGTCGAAAGACTTTGTAATTTTTAATATTCAGGTATTGTACATTTTTACAGATAAAAATGTTTAGTATTGACAAATTTTAGTTTCATGAATTCAAATTATGTATATAATGCATATAAAAACGTTCGGTTCTCAAGCCCCATCTGCTACTTTCTTACCTGAAATAAAATATAGGATATTAAGAAGAATTGTTTGTCAATTTGGTGCTACAGGCAAGGCCTGCTCGGCCTGTGCGTAACGGCGGCCCTAGATAAAATATTTACATAAATACAGTACAATATATTTTCCTATTAAGAGAAGTAAAAAATATTTAGAAACATACTCAATATTAGCATGGAAGAAGAAAAAACAAAATCTGATTAATTCATATTTCCATAGATTTTTATCATTATTACTACTTATTTTCCCAATATAAGACTATATTATATATACGGATGTCCCACAGTACCCGTACACGCATTTGGAGGATCCGGATTGGCTGCCGGCGTGGTTACGCATCGGCGCGTCGCCTCGACGCGTTATTATGCAAATCCGCCGTTACTTTTCATAAAGGTCGTGACACACGGATTGGCTGCCGGCGTGGTTACGCATCGGCGCGTCGCCTCGACGCGTTATTATGCAATTCCTCCGCTACTTTTCATAAAGGTCGTGACATACTGAACGCGACGCGAAGCGAAGCACAAGAAAACAACTTCGCGCGGTTACGCACGTACAGTGTGTCTTGGACTAACTTTTCCCATGTGGCTGCTCGAGTTAACGCGCGTAGCCGCGCGAAAGGAGATGAAAAAGTTGAACTTTAAACAATCAGCACGCGCGAACAATACGATGCGGCAAGACGCGAAGGAAGCAATCAACCAATAGAAACGAATGTTTTATATACTTGGAAAATAGCGAAAGTTCAACTGTATGGTTGGGATTCGGATATAGAATTTGTTTTAGAAGTACAAAAAAGACCATGTCTATATCACATGAGATTAAAAGAATACCGAAAATATACGATCACTTCATTCTAATAAGAAGTCAACCACACTCCACAAACGATCTCTATCGGCAAATCCGTGAACATGTGGAGTAACTCGACTGCAGTGTAGACAGGTACGGCGTAATGCAACGCGAAGCGAAGGATGCAAGTTTTTCTGTCAATTTTGCTACGCTCCGCTTCGCGTTCAGTGTGTCAAGGCCTTAAGATGCACGAAATAGAACGCGTACTTGGATCCGGCTTCTTATGAAAAGTAGCGACGGGTTCGCGTATTAACGCGTCGGTCCGGCGCGCAGATGCGCTACCGCGTGTACATCCGGACAATTTAAATGGGTGTACGGATGGTCTGGGAAACCCGTTATATTCATTTAGTAAATAATGATGAAAGTATTAAGCATTACTTACCAAATGATTTGTGTACATTTATATTCTTTATATACAAGTGTATAGAAATTTAAATTCAATTTTTTATATTTAATAGAGTACAGTTGCTGTGAAATGAATGCCAGAGGTGAGCTAGCTATGATAAACTGAAGCTCTGAAGTTGCGTCACAATCTGGAATTCAATCATAGACGTTGTATATTTGCGTCCATTCATACACATAAACATGACCCAAATAATATCCATCATATTATAAATGCGAATCAGATAAGTCAAACAAGAAATATTCAGGAAATATAAAATTGAAAATAATGATATTCTAGCTTTCATTTTGAGATTCAAAGAATTCCTTGAAGAACTTGAAGAATTTTACAGCAGAAAACGAAATTTTCGCTGACCTATTCAGCACAAAACGTAAAAAAAAACGTTCCAGTACATGTTATAACCAAATTCAGGTTGTGGGAGTAGCATTTTCTCATCCCTCATTTTAAATCCCGAATTTCTAGAAAAATTTTATCGCTGAAATCGATGGCAATAAAAATTTTTGTGAAATATTGCCTAGGGATAAATGGAGATTATATTTTGTTGCGTGACGCGATAACGATCGATTTGCTGGAAGAAAACTAAAAACGAGTTTTAATCTTTACTACAAGGACTCCCATAAAAATTTAAGCTAGACAAACGATGACGTTTATCTTTTAATATTTGAATAATTTTATATTACTCTGTTCATTTGCATTATTACTTTTACTCGAAATCACTAAATTTGATGAATATAAAGTTAAATCGATAACAGTAAAAATCGAGTGTAAAGATGTTTCCTGGGAACGTATATCTGAGAGGATAGTAACTAGATGAAAGTAGCGTGTATAGCAGTGTTTCTGATGGATGTTTTTCATGAGAAAAATAGAAGTGAAGACATATAGCGATATTTTCTCACCTATAGTTTAGAAGTGTCGGTGTCAATAAAATGTTAGCTTTATTTACAAAAGATTATTTTTTTCACATTAATTTTCTTCGCGATCACGACATACTGGTTGATTAACAGTGTAATGACTAAACTGTTCACTGAGATCCTTAGGAAAAAAATATTTATATATATATATATGCAATTTTTATTAATATTTTTTTGTGGACGAATATTTGTTCAAATTGTAGATAGATCTTGTGGATTATATCTAATCAAATTTAAGATCAGTGAGTAGTAACTAGCCTTACTAGAAGAAAAAAAAAATATATATATAAGGATCATAACACAAAAAGCATAACTTACATAATATATGCGTTACAACCTTGGCTATATGATATATAAAAATATCGATTTTACCCTTCTGTGAACGATATACAGTATTCAAAACTTTTAAAAATGTTTTTACTTAGTGTATTGAAAAAACTTTTATCAGAAGAGTTGCAAAGTTTTTGTTAGAGAAATCATTCACATTATAAAGAAGATTATAAACATTATAAGAAAAGTCCCTAAAAGCAAAAATTATAAATTCTCTTCTAAGGACTTTCCTCATAAAGTTTATAATCTTCGTTATAATGTGAATGTGAATATGTTTCCTTTATGTGCGCTAATTACTATACACTGACTTTAAATTTGGTTGTTTCAATCAATAATTCAATCATTATGCTGTAAATCAACCATTATATTATGATCGCGAAATAAATTAAACTTTTTTTAATAAAGGTAACATGTTTTATCGACCCCGACGTTTCTATACTATAGTTAAGAAAAATATCACTATACGCCCTCACTAACTTTTTCCATCAAAAATGTCCACAGGAAATATTGCTATACAAACTATCCTCTTAGATAAACATCTGCCGGAAATATCTATAAATCTGACACCTTTACCTCTGATATTACTACTACTGATTTACTGGTACTCACTTCATCAATTCCAAAAATATCATATCAGGTAGAATTCAATAATAATAAATTAATGAAATTAATATAATAGTGCGAAAAAGGTTTTGAAAAAATTTTATAAAATTTATTTTTATTCCAGAAAACAAGTGAATTTTTAAACAATACAGAATTTTATTTGTGGCAGAAGCATGGAGTAATTAATTAAAAGAAAATAAATGAATGGAAGCTGGAAATTAAAAACTTAATAAGTAAAAATAATAATTTTGTTGAAGGCCAAGTTTCTTATTACTGCAGTTGTAAATATATTACATACGTTCAAAACAGGTTTGTAGCAACTGTTTCATTCCTATGTTATCATTTTCTCTTCATGCATAAATAAAACAGATGTTGATTTTAAAGGTGTAAAACAGTTTAGTGCTTAATTAACATTTTAACTCTATATTTTCGAGTTAAAATATTAAAATATAACCCTCCAACGTTTAAGTGACTTTAAAATAACTTCTCCATGATAATTTTTTTGAAGATTGGAAATTCCCCGTTAAGCTGCCACCATCCATGACTATCCCTATGTTAATGGAATAGGCAAACCCCCATAAAACGCCATCCGCCAGTAGAAACGTCTAAACAAATATTCCTTTTAGTATTGTGTTTGTCCTCGTTATCCGCCAGGGACATGTAAGGTAATTTACATCCCGAAGTTCATGAATACTGTACTGTATATACAGCATTAAAAGCTCTCTGGATTCATTTGTAAACAGAGGGTGGGAGAGATGGTTTTTAACGGTTAATCGTGTCTCTTTAAACCTGGTTCATACCTAGGTTGTAGAAAATAGTAAGAACCAGATCGTTTCCATCGTTTATTGCATACTGAGTAAATAACGATACTATACAGTAAGCTGTGTAAATTGTGTTTTACAGAGAATTCAAAGTAGAGGATCAGAATAGCAGATGTTTTCTATACAGTACTGTGCATATACAGTACTGTGCATATACAGTACGTATATTATACTGCAAAGTATACAGATTTTAGAAATATTAAGTTTGGATGCTAAATATAAACGTACTAAATTTTATTAAATTTAATAAATTCGGAGTTCATTTCTATACTACATGTATTTTCGATAAACCGCCAACCTCGATTAG
Organism: Olivierus martensii; assembly: GCA_000484575.1. NCBI lineage: Eukaryota > Metazoa > Arthropoda > Arachnida > Scorpiones > Buthidae > Olivierus > Olivierus martensii. Next base: position 149,915 of record AYEL01087537.1, on the reverse strand, counting down.
CCGCCAAATTTGTCTCCGAACGGATGGTGGCGTATTATCGGGGTTTGACGGTAATATTAACAGAAAATATAATAACTACTTTCCAAATTCTATTAATTTTTTCTTTCATTAAAGAAAATTTTGTTACAATATAGTTTTTATAGTGAATCAAAATGGTGGCGTATTATCGGGGTTTGACGGTAATATTAACAGAAAATATAATAACTACTTTCTAAATTCTATTAATTTTTTCTTTCATTAAGGAAAATTTTGTTACAATATAGTTTTTATAGTGAATCAAGGCACGATATATTAAGAGACAAACATAGAAAAAAATGAAGACCTTATGAAATTTTGTTCAAATTCTGATGGAAAATGAAGCCAAAACTGGTTAATAATATTTTTAAGGGTTATCCTTAACTTCATCTTTTACGAGATGTTTGCAAATATAAAATGGAAAACAAACTTCACCATTATATTCATAGACAATAACTGGAAAATTAATCAATGGGAAATAATTTATACATAAGCCCTATATATGAAATGTAATGCTCGAGGTAAAGCCCCACATTGTTGGGACCAAAATCTGCATAGATTCTTCCAATGAGTCAAGGATAATGTGGACTCATTTAACTCCTTCACAGTTATGTTCGAATTCGGGATGACTTTATCGTTACCTCACACAAAATACCACATTACTTGTTATGTGAGATCTTCACGACATAACAATGGGCGATGTCGCGAAGTTGTCACGTCGCCCTGGTAATGATGATATCAGGAAACATATGCAAATTAAATCAGCTTTAGAACTTATCCAACTTATCCATAATGTCTTAATCCTCATTCCAGGGTTATACAGGGTCAACAGGGCGATCTGTACCCGCCATGTTGACCCTGTCTTTTACCTTTTGGATAATCCTGGCATGAGGATTTGTCAATCTGTAGTGGGATCCATAATGTCTTAATCCTCATTCCAGGGTTATACAGGGTCAACAGGGCGATCTGTACCCTCCATGTTGACCCTGTCTTTTACCTTTTGGATAATCCTGGCATGAGATTTGTCAATCTGTAGTGGACTCTAAATCTGGCATCAGCAGAAATATATGATTCGGAGATTAACTTAAATTTACCTAGTCTGCAATATTCATTTAATTCAAGAAATTATTTATTAATAATGAAGACATCCTGAGTAGTAATAAATAAATTTTTGAATTAAATTATAAATTTATTGCTAATAATTTATTGTGTCAACTCTTGTATCATCATTATAAATAAATTTTTGAATTATGACGTAATAGTTGACACGAAAACTGTATTATGTATTTGAAATTCCGAGTAGCATGGATACCTTAGCTAGTGAACTATAAAACAAAAAATACAAAAAAAGGAATTTCTATCAAACTTACCTAAAACATGTATGATGATTAAATAGTATATAATGTACTGCTGAAAAATGACCTTCTCATTTTGTTCCTTTAAAATGTTTCAAGTAGAAATAATATTCTATACGCTTTCTATTTTCTACACAAAGCATTTATATGTTCTCAAATTTATCATTTCTTTCGGTGACTGTCTCTGATAGGTCATTTTTGTGCGTGTGAATCGTAGCTAAATAAAAAACGTTGTATATAATATTATTCTACCAATATTAGAACCGGTTTGATAGAAATTTCTCTATCAACTATACCTGCTCAGAATTTGGTATTTCGTAAGCAATTGATAACGCAATTTTACAAAAAGTTTGCATACATTCTGTGATTAAAATTTGTCTAAGATGATTTTTCTTTAACGTGTTTTCATTTAAGGATATTTCTAACTCGTAAATGTTTAAAAATATGGTCATAATTGTTTAATGTTAATTTGGGCCTAATATGCAGAAATTAATGTACAGAATTTCCGATATTTAATTAGAACTTTGACTATTACACAAAGCATATTTTATTCTTATACTATATTGTAAGAATAATCTATTTTTCAGATTTCTAGAAGAAAAGAATTTCGAATTTATATCTTTAAATAATGCATTAAATACGTATAAGATGGCGAAAACTTACGAAATACAGGATTTGCTGGTTATCAGCAGAAATTACAAAATATCTCAGATAAATGTTGCTACGGTATGCAGAATCCACGATTTTTCGTGCCACCAAATGGATCGACTCCTTCAATATCATTGTTTGATAGAGTTTGATGACAAATGGGAGGATATAATTAAATCTATGGCTGTGGTTCGATATTCTTCGGTGCTCTCACAGTTCGTACTATGTCGGTTTGATATTACTTAGTTTCCTCACTTTTGTGGTTCTTTATTCCAGCTGACGTCAGATTGAGTCGCACTGAGTTCGCACGATCTAAACTATGGGCATGTTCGGAAATATTAACCGGTCAGTTAGTACGGTTGCGGTGACATACGTCATCGATAATCTTCGTTCCAGGTTTATTTGTGAGTATGAGAATAGAAAATCGGTTTACATTCAACAAGATGGCAGCTGATAAACAATTGATATCAATTATCGCGACAAGTTTGCTTGAATTGGACAGCGATAATGATTTCTTTGCTAGTTCTAGTTCTGATGATGAACTAATCGGTGAAGATTTATTACTTGAACTTGCAAAAAAAGACGAGTAGTTCCTCGAACAAAAGATTATGCGGAGAAGATTTTTACCTCTATTTTCTCCTTCTATACTATTATATGTTCTTGAAACAGATGAATTTCACATTTTCAGTTAAATGATTTATAATCACACTTCTCGCACTGAAAAATAACTGTGTTAGCCATCTTGGTACGTTGACGTCACCTGCAACCGAGCTCAAAAGCGGGTGAGAGTGGTTGAACCGAGGAAGTCAATCGTGAAGTTTCCGGTATTGTTTTTGATTGAAGACCGGTAACTCTCCGGTTTCACCGGTCATAGCGGTTAGTATTTCCGAACACACTCTATCACACGAGTAGGGTTGACTTCTAACCGCATGCGCAATGAGGCGAAGTTCAATCTTCTTCAATGATGCTCAATTTATACAAATGTGCAGCATGCCTCAATATATCAATATATTCATCGTTTCTTGTATCATTTACTTCACTAACAATTAAATTTGTGGATAATTTTGTTAAAAAACATTTATGAATTCCTCTATCTTAAATCATGTGATCTTGCTTAGTGGTCTCCAAATTGGGGTACGCCAGATGCTACCTGGGGTACTGTGAAAACAATTTTTATATATTATTTGTAGATTCTACAAGCTGCTAGATCAAAAACATTTTTTATATATTGTTTGTAAAGTCTACAAGCTGCTAGATTACCATTTTATATATTGTTTGTAAACTCTACAAGCTGCTAGATCACTAAGTATTAAAACTAAATATCGAAATAAATTAAACTTGGAACCAGACCTTCGTATCGCAGTGTCAGATAACATCAAAACAGCATTTTCAGAAATTATTATACAAATGCAACCATTCTTCTCATTAAATTTTAATAAGAAAAATAAATATGAATCTACGTTTATAATAAAAATAATGTGCAATTATAGCTTTTTTTGAATATTGCATAAGGCCTTATTTACTCTTTAAAACACTAATTACAATAGATATCTGCTCAATCAGTTGGGGGTACGCGTCATTTATTTTCTCTGACTTAGGGGTACGCAGTCAAAAAAGTTTGGAGACCACTAATTTAGCTCATTGAACTGGTTCTTTATTCAAACGAAACTGTGACGTCAACCGAGAAAACTGGGAAATTTTAGTTAGTGCAGTTCGTGGAATATCGAACCACAGCCTGTATTATTCCTTGAAAGTGAAGTGGTGACGACTGTCGAAAGATTTGTCACCCGCACAAAATAATATCACCAAATGAGATAACTCTGCTTAAATATTTCCATTTTTGGGCCATCAGAAGAGTTTGCACTGAAGGAAGAAGTTCTCCAGATTCTAAAAGTTTCTTGAACATAATACGACATTATATGAGACCTTTCTTCAGTAAGATTAGATTGTTAGCCATGAAACAAGAAGAGATAGAAGAGACGTTTTCATATAGGCTACTGTATTAGACGATGAAGAAAAGAGAGCTATTTCTAAATTCATAAATGATGGGATAGTAAGCAATCTACCACGTACAATCTGTGACATAATAGTGACAAGAACCGAACAATGTTACGTTACTTTGATTGATTACAATCTTCACCGCAATCTTCATGTTCATGAGTAGGAACGTCACTGCTGATTCTGAATTTTGCTGTCGCTTTACTCCCAAATATGATTGTTTTCTGTATCGGACTATTATGCCAGTTGTAACAAAAGAAGAAATTCTTGTAGAGATCAAGATAAATGTGGAAAATGTTTTATTTTACAGACATAATTATTATTGCAAAATATCGAGCAATATCTATCTGTCTGAGCAGTTTTTTTAAAGAAAGACGTGGATATCACTAAATAAGTTAACTTTGCTTAAATATTTCCATTTTTGGGCCATCAGAAGAGTTTGCACTGAAGGAAGAAGTTCTCCACATTTGGAAGTTTCTTGAACGTAATACGACATTATATGAAACCTTTCTTCAGTAAGATTAGATTTTTAGCCATGAAAAAAAAAGAGATAGAAGAGATGTTTTCATATACTGTATTAGACGATGAAGCTATTAAAAATTAGTTTGACGATGATTTATAATTTTTTTTGGAAGGAAAATAAAAAATAAGTTCCATAAACTGATTTGATAATTCATTAATCTAAATTCTGGAAATATTCCGTAATGTAGGGAAGAATATTTTAAGAAAAAAGCAGAAATTCGCTTTTATAATAATAAGTTCCGGATGATTTTTAAAAAAATTTTTAGAAAGTACAACAAGTATTGAAACCTGGAATCGAATCAGGATCCTCAAACGTGATTCGCGAATGCTTTAAAGCGAGATTAGTTGGTCGAGTATTTTAGACATAGCTCTATTGAGTATTTAATGAATTATAATGTAAATGTGTTTTTTAGACTCTCATATACCGTATGATCTAAAAGTAACCGAAAAAGTAAAAATTCAATAATTCGAAAAATATAGACAGTAGCACGATGCGTTTTTCACTGAAACGCACAGAATGATTTGAGATTTTTTTCAATAACCAAAAATTTATTACCAGAATAGTTACATTTGCCATTAACAAGTGACGCTGTAACGGTGCAGAGCTGCTGGGAGAAAGAGAACTCATACGCGATTGTGGAAACTCTTTTGCATCAGCCAAAGGTGACAGCCAGGTGCGGGTTCATTCCGTCATTCATTAAAGGCCTCCTGTTTCTTTTAGGAACTCACAGCTGTACATTTCGAACTGTTTTTGTCTCAGGCGAGCGTTATGCAGCTCTTATATAAGACAGCATCATTCTCTTCTTGCAAAAGAGGCAAGCTCTCCATTGTGTAATATCCATGCAGGATGGACGCCTCGGTACATCGCAATATCACCCGGTATCACCAAATGTTGATCACCTGCTGCGATCAACATTTGGCGATGACCGTGTTTTCAGTCGCTCTTTCCCATACGAATGGCCACCAAGACCTCCAGATTCTTGAGACTTTTGGTTATCGGGCTACTTGAAATCACAGGTATACAGAGATTGGTCAACGCAATTGGCTGTTGAAAGAGGCTATTCGCCATCATGTGGCAGGAATTACTTCGATGCTGTGCAAAGTCTCGTGCCACATCTGACGGTCGTCACATTGAACATTTATAATTCTAGCTGCATTGCGAACTGTGCTGTATCACTGTAGAAACTGCTGCCTCGGCCCCTAGAATCGCAGGGCCCTAGGATGCGGCCTAGTCGGCTTATAGGTAAATCCAGCCCTGATTACATGCTTCAATATTTATAAACTTGAAATTATAAAAGAACATTGAAATAACTCTTATATCAATATTGGTAATTTTAAAAACATTTTTTTCTTTATAATAGTACTATAGCAAAAGTAAGTTAGCTGGCTTAAAAATATTAGAGGTATAAATATGCATTCAGTCATTGTTTCAAGCAGAATTCACAGATGTCGAAATGGCATGAAGGCTTAAAAATGTTAACATTTTTAATTAATAAATTTTATATAAATATCAATTAAATTACTGTTTCTATTGAACATTACAAAGATCAAAAATGTTTCCAAAATTAAAAATATTTTCTTTGTATTGCAAGCTATTTCAATGCAATTTCATAAAACTTAGAAAAAGCATATTTTATATAAATTACATATTAAAATTATGATTTGTAAAAATAATTATAGATCAATCAATATAATATTTTAACGCAGGCAAAGGCAGCATTTTAAGCAAGACAAATAGTACTATTAAAAATCTCTAACATTCCAAATTATTAAAGAAAAATTAAATTTCTAAACACACTATTGTTAGAGAGTTCAGATGTATATCTAGACTGCATCTTATCACCATTGAATTCAATATTACATATAGTGGGTCCTCTTTTACCATCAAGGTTAGGTTCTGTAAATTGCAACATCAACAGATATCAAAAATCTAATTTACTTATCAAGTAAATTTCCAAACAGTGAATTCCATATTTGATTCTATGTCCTCATGATAACTTTTGAGAAAACAGTATACAAAATTGTGATAAAAGTTTTTTGAAACTAATATTGGTAACTTATAACTGCATTGACTAATGAATAATTTTTAAAATCTTCTAATCTTCATACATATCAGTGATGTTCAATCATTTTTACTATGTGAGCTACTTTTCTATACTAAATTATTCGGCAATCTACTCTTTTATTTAGATAATGTTCCCCCAATTTGATATTTGATTACGTAAACTATGCAGTTAAATGCGCTTACTCACTTTGGAGGACCCATTCTCCCAGCCCAAAAACTAAAACTAAAAACTTAATTTGTGCATGTAAAAATCACTTTTAATTATTTTAATACAACAAATAAACATATATATTGAAATAAAATATTTATTTCTCTATTTTGGAAAACAAAAGTTAGAAAAAACAATATTGTTTACAAACTCATAAGTTAAGGAAATGCTGGTTGATTAAAAAAAAAGTTAAATGAGAAATTTGGCATTGTTTGGAGTTAGCAATATTTTCATAATCAGGTTGATATAAAGAAGTGGCCAATGACAGACAATCATCCAAATGATCATTTGTAATTTGATTTCTTGATTTTTTATGACGTTCATATTTGAAAAAGCGTATTCTGACAAGTATGTTGATCAGAAACACAACAAAATTTTTTGTGTAATATCAGTTAATATTGGAAACTTTTCATATGTATACTTCCAAATGATAAGAAAATTAGTGATTTGACAATTTTAACGAAAAATAAATAAGCAATAGCAATACACTTAGAGAATTAAAAAATAATACAAAATAATAAATAAATTATTGTTTTCAGTTTTAATTAAATTTGTAAGAAGACATTAACTTGGAAGGAATAAACAAGAGATTGACGAAAAATCGTTCCGCAATCGATGAGCTGAACACCTGATATATATATTAAATCAGGTAGTCTTATCTGCAACTAATCACAAAATAATACTTAGAATAAGTATATAAAATATAAATTAATACATAGGTCTAGACCAGTGGTTCCCAACGTTCTTTTGGCCATGCCCCACCTAAGCATCTCTAAAATCCCAATGCCCCCTGTGACATATAATTTTTATTATTCAAAAAGTGAACTCCTATTCATGTGGAGAAAGCCTAAAAGGCTATTAACTTGGTCTAAACAGGCTTCCAAAATTATGGCATCTATATAACAGAAAAATAAAACAACAAAAGGACAGTTGAAGTACTGAGGAAGAAATCACTAAAAATTGTTAAAAAATAATATTACAGTGAGATCCTGTTTAACGCGGGGGATACATTCCAACAAAACTAAGCGCTAAATGAAATAGCATTAAACGAGGTTATCTTAACACGTAAATAATGGGACAGGTGAAACAGGACAGTGAATAAAAAATATACATATCATTTTTTATTTTATTTTGTAACATGTATTATTACTATCATATTACGTTAATTATAAGCATTTTTTATGGCTAATATCAATTTGTATTCATAAATCATTCATGAAAATCAAAAATATTCAAATAAATAATAAATTATTTATGTTGGTGATGAGGAAGGTTCTTCCTCATTTGACACTTTTTGCTTTTTTGTTAATTAAAAAGTCATCTAGCATCGTTTGCCTTTTCCTCTTTCATTCAGTCAGCAATTGTCAATAGCCAGATATCACAACCCATGACACTTTATCTGGACTTTGAACTTCTATCAAAATTTGGATCATTTTGCATAAACTGATCCATAATTTCCGTAATAGTAGCTAAACTTGTTTTGAGAAAATCCATTGCAAATTCCTTTTGCTCCTCATTTTCAGAATGCTAACTTCCTTGTCTTCATGTGATTTCATATTTATGTGAGAAACCTCATATCCATAATTATAAAACAGTATTCATAAAACTGTTACAATAATAAACGTTGGTGATGCGAAAATTTATAAAAACTGATGGCACCATCTCAAAAATTTATAAAAGTTATAGAAATAATGCTTTTTGCATAAAGTTATATATTTTTAAATGGAACAAACATTAGTTCTAGCAAAATAAAATCTAGAGAGGATGATATTCATAATAGCATTTATGTATTTATGTGAGAAACCGTGCCAAAGTGAATCAATAAAGAATATAGAATGAGAAAAAACTGTGTTATATCGAAACAGCGTTAAACGGAGCAGCATTAAGCAGGGTCTTACTGTAATATAAATTAATAAGAAAACAGCAAATAAAATTTCACAATCGCCATATACATTCTGATTTTAATTTTAAAAATGCGTATGTCACAATATATATTTATATATTTGCCCCTAAAACCAAAAGAAATGAAAAAATTCATTGTTAATAACTCATTCTGAAATTGCCCCTCTAAAAAATCAAATTGCTCCCTTGTGGGGTGTGTGCCCCAGGTTGGGAAACACTGGTCTAGACCCTTCCTGAAAAATTGGAGATGTGAGATCCAGAATTGAAGCTGACTCTAAACATAAGTGATACTTTATCAGGTGCATATAGAATTAGGCCTAAAAGAACTCAGCTGGATAGGTGAGTTCTTTTAGGCCTAGTGCTATTATGCATTTAATAAATGATAGTTACACTATGTTTTTAGGCCTTTATATTCATTAGCAAATGAAAAAAAGACTGATTCACTTTACAGAATTGGTTTGGAATGTAACCACTGTACATCAAAATATGCCACTATTTATTGTTTTTCTTTTATTTCTTAGTTTTGAAAACTTATTTTGCAAAACAACTTACTATTTGATCTAGAGCATTTGGATTTAGTGTAAACTGAATAGTTTTTGTATGAGAAAAATTTGCATTGATATAAATTCATTTTCTGCTACAAATATATAAAAATTAACAACTCATATACTAGTTGGGCTCTGATGTGGTGACCCATTTCCTACTGTGGGTATGTGTATTGCAATAGCCAAGCTTGAGTTGGTGCTGCTTTCACCACCAGTGACAAGGGAGACTGTAATAAACTTTCCGAATATGAGCCTCTGCCTAACTCACAGACGCAGACCTTGTTAACCCAGGCGATGTCCGAGCCGGTGTGCTTTCGTTTTCAGCTTTGTATCATTGCATACTAGAAAAACATCACCAAAGTGCAGATACCTGCTAGCATTTAGTTGAGCATAGTGGAATAGCCTTCTAGTCCAGGGTGACCCTACAAGAAATAAAATTTCTGACTTGTATCACCTCTTCCGATCACGTACACCCTTCCACCACTTTGAGGCAGCTTAGCAGGATTCAGGAGAGATTATTATTATTATTATTATTATTATTATTATTACTACTGTTCAAATTTATGTACTATAAAATGCAGTTTGAATGTACATATTTCTGCTTTATTTAAATTTTTACATAACTAACACAGAAATATAAGCTTGATTATATTAAAAAATCTACAAAAATGAAATATAAAATTATAAGTTACAAAAGTTTTAGCATTAATGTAGATGTTTACAAATTGATACTTTGTAACAAGTGTTTGTTTAAGTTTATAAAAAGGAATTTAATTATTTTTTTCAACATAAAATACTAAGATAAAATATATAAAAGTTACATTAGAAAATAACATATAATAGAAAAAAGAACTTTCTGATAAAATTGGAATAAAATGCTTCTTATAGGTGTATTAATTATATTGTAATATGAGTATCTCTTAAATTTGAGATTAAATTGCTACATTATTATTATTTTTAACATAGAGATGAAATTTATGTTTTTTATATTTTTCTATGTAAGAAAATGTTTTTAAATAATATCTTTCAAATGAATTTAAAAATACACATGCAGAACATAGAGATGAAATTTATGTTTTTTATATTTTTCTATGTAAGAAAATGTTTTTAAATATCTTTCAAATGAATTTAAAAATACACATGCAAATTATCCATATTATTTTTTTTATGATTTCTCTTCATTGAAAATGTGTAAATCAAATACTTATTTAATTTGTACTAAGAAAATTTTTATTAATGCTTCAAATTTAGATTTTATTTAGGCTTATTTCAATTGATTTGATTTTTATTGATTTTTGTTTATGGTATAGTATGTAAAAAAATAGCAGAATCAACCAATGTGCAGAGTAAATTTAATATCTACAAATTCATTTTAGTAAATATCAACATTTACAATACAGTTTGTTTTATAAATGTTGACATTTACCAAATCCCTTGTAACTCAAAACATTTCATTTTAATAACCAGATTGCAAATTGACATAGTTTTAAATTGGAAATATCTTAAACATATTAAATTTCTCACTATTATTATTCATTAATGCCCAATGAAACATCACAATAAATTTATAAACAGAAAAAGATGTTGCTGATATATTAGAATATTGCATTTGAATTTATATGTATGTGAATACATTGGTTTTATATGTTTGTGAATACATTGTGAATTTATATGTATGTGAATACAGTGATGTTGCTGATATATTAGAATATTGCATTTGAATTTATATGTATGTGAATACATTGGTCAATCATAAGTTTTACTGACTGTATTCTGGTCATAAATCAAGGATTATCTGTAACAAAGCATATTTTCTGCAATACATCAAACAAGATATGTTTGATATAAACATAGTATCTTGTATTGCATACAAGATACTATGTTTGCAAAGCATGATTCATTAATAATTACTGCAACTTTTTACCTGGAGTTCTTCCTCTTTTTGATCTTGTGATGATGCAGTAACTGATTCAGTTTCATCCTCTTCCATGACTACTACATCTTGACAACGTCCTTGCTGCTCTTCTATAAGAACAAATGTATCATTTTCTTCTTCTCTCAGCACTCTATGACTCTGCCAAAAAGTAATTTTTCGACGAAGAGCAGAAACAGGCACATGCATAACAGAACTTAATTCATCTACTGTCCATCTTACTAGAAAATTTAATATTAAATTAGATGTTTTTGTTTCATTCTATTATTTTAATTTATCAAAACTTACATTTTTCTTGATAATGCCAAATGATAGTAGCATGCACGGGAGAAACTGATAATTTTAGGACACGATCTTTCAATTCAATTTCTAAATGTACTAATCCTAAATGTGGTTTCCATGTTAATGTTCTATTTCCTTTTAATGTTTCAAATGCAGTAGTATATTTTTGTAAAGCTTTCCAAACTTTGGCTGGCAATTCTAATTTTTCTTCCCTTATTGTAGGCCAAAACTGAGCTGATAATATCATTGCATTAATTGGAAATTCCTTAAAAATTATGAGAAAAATTATTATTATTTTTATTTATATATTTTTTAATAATAGTATAAAATAATCAATACTCACTGCATTATCATTATTTGATGCTTCTGTAGAATTCACATGCCCATTAATTCGTCTTGAATCTGCAACATCTTTTAGCATAACTTCACAATAATATAACTGTGATTCACCAAATCGTAATTTTAACAATTCCAAATAACGTATTTCCCTTTCAGTATTGTATGAAAAGGAGGACAACAGACGATCTGCAAGGAGGGTCCGATACTCATTGACAAATAACTCTTTACTTCCATAAATGTTTACTAACATACTAATGATATCTGATGATCTGTGACTTTTAGAAGCTTTTGCTATAAAATAATTAAAATATTAAAAAATGCAAAATTTTTCAACTTATATTGATATTAAAAAAAATGATTTGTATAATATAGCAAATTATTACATCTTTCAAGATATTTATTTCCCTATTATCAAATCTTATAACATTCTTGATATGATAAATACATCAATAAAAAACAAAATAACTAATAAAATAATAAGCTATCTACCTTTAATAGACTCACAAATAAAGTTCAAATTCAAAAAAATGATAGAAAACAGTTTAATTAACACACAATTAAACTGGTAACATAACAAATGGTACTCTATTAACAAATGGTAACATTTTCAACTATTATCGTAATTGTGTATTAATTAATGTGTTTTCTATCATTTTTTGAGCTAGAACTTTATGGCATAACAACTAGACAAAAAACTTTATAGAGAACAAAACTGAAATAACAATGTATTCAATCTGAGTGAAATGCACACATTTTTATAAAAATTTCTTTAAATTCAATTTGAATTTTTTATTCTTTTATGTGCATTTAATATATACATATAGGAAAATTTTAACAAGCTATAATGCATCAAGAATACAGATATTTTTTAAAAATTGTTTGTTAATCCTCTGTGTTTATAGCATCACAATTGGATTAGATTAGATTTGTTAAACCACCATATCCTTATGGGATATTATTTATCTGGCAGTGCTACCTTATAGAGCCCATCACAGGCTGGCCAACACCCATGATGGGGTCAACCATATGATTGAAGGATGGGATTCACAGGCCAGGCCTGGACCCCTCCTGAAAAACTATAGGTGTGGGACCCAGATTTGAACCTGGTCCTCCAGGGTGATAAACAACAGCTTTATGCGGCCATACAGCCAATGCATCACAACTGGAGAAAATAAATTTTTATAGAATGAATAAAATTATATTTTAATGTAAATTATAAATAAATAAATAAATAATGATAAATCTAAAATTTATGAAATTATTCATTCCTATGTAGAAACTTAATAGAACTAATAGGGATACTAAAAATAAAGCAGCAGCAAAATCAACAATCAGCATTAAAAATATATCAGAATCAAAACAGCAAAATTTCTAATAGTAAACTTAGCAATTTTTAAAATTTAAATAAATTTATCTTATTCTGTGAAAAATATCAATGATACATTAAATATTTAAGTTATTTGTATTGCTTGTTATTATTAAATATTGCCAAAATATAGTACATTTATATTTAGATCGTATAAATATCATATATGTACAATACGTAGGCCTTTTTAGTGCGAGTTCGAATAATGCGATTTCGATTAGTACGACTTATAAAATTGATACCATATTTGATTAGTGCGACTTACAAAATTAGTGCGAGTTCGAATAATGCGATTTTGATTAGTGCGACTTATAAAATGCGAGTTCGAATAATGCGATATTCGATTAGTGCGACTTATAAAAATTTGCGAGTTCGAATAATGCGATTTCGATTAGTGCGACTTATAAAATTGACATCGTTTTTCAGAAAATTCTTATACAGGGAGGCCTCAATTAGTGCGATATTCAATTAGTGTAAGTTCGAATAATGCGATATTCGATTAGTGTGACTTATAAAAATGATACTGTTTTTCACTTACTTAGTGCGAGCAAATATTTGATTAATGCGAGTTGTAAGCATAGACCAGTCATACTAACAAAGATCCTTAATGCGAGTTGTAAGCATAGACCAGTTTTACTAACAAAGGTCCATTTTAATGCAAGTTGTAAGCATAGATCAGTCTTACTAACAAAGGTCCATCCCATTTTATGATGTCAATTAACAAATTAATATTAATTTTCGGTTAGTAAAACCGGACAAGGAGCAGTTTAGTCACTTGGCTTTGAAGAGGTGAAACACCAGAAAGATGGGCTTTTTTTTGTCACTGGCTTTGAAGGGGTGAAACACCAGAAAGATGGGCTTTTTTGCCGTTATATATTTCAAATATTCCTTAAAAAAAAAATAGTCTTAAACTTGGACGTAAGTTCGAGCAGTCATTAAACAGGTAGGTCGTTAGTGTGGAGTACCTGTATAGTACAAAATTTTCTCTTTTTAAAGTATCGAAATGGATAAAAGGAAGAACAGTTTTGATGATGGTATGAGACACAATTCCTGATAAGTTATTAATTTAGATGACGAACAACAATGTAAAATATGAAAATAAATATTTCTTAAACAGTTAGTATTGTGGTTATTCATCGTGAGGTTGGCTAAAATGGCCGGAATCTCACAAAGCAAGAATCAATTACCATATTTTACATATAGTTAATACTTCGAATAGTGCAAGAAATTTGTGGAACCCGTTATTTGCACTAATTGAGGCCTAATATATATATATATAATTTTTACATTTTGTTGTTGTAAAATATGGATTGTTTATATTTTCAATAAAAAGTTAAATTGCACAACTTAGACATTTAAAAAGATATATAATTATGAAGTTTAATAATAATAATAATAATTTAAATTAATAATTTCATAAAAATGTGGTGACTAAGAAGAAAATTCTTTTCCACATCTAAAATGTAATATTTCACATAACAGTAATAAAAGTTCTGGGTAATATCCATAGTTTCATAATTTTGTATGTTCCTGAATTTTTATTGCACAATATCATTTAAATCAGATAAATTACAAGGAAAATGAATAATTCATAATGATATTTTAAATCTGAATCATCAATAAATTCATATAATCATTAGTAAATATTAATATGAGAGTTTTTATATTCATTCTTTATTCTTTTACCAAAGTGAAAAAACAAACAGACAATTCCACAAAAGAAACTATTATTTTTAATAATCAAAATAGTAATTTCTTTAAATCAATTCAATAAATATCATTTTATCTAATATTTTAAGATAAAATCAAAAATATTTATAATTAAAAAGGGTTTCTTTTGTACAGCTATTTCTTATATATAATCTTAAAATTATTAAAAATTTTTAATATCTGAAATATGATAATTTGTATTTTTCTTTATTTCAAAATTTTTTCTTGTTTGCTTTGCAATCAAATTCAATATTAAAATAATTATATTTTCATGATTAGCTACTCCAAATATATTAAGTTTCCAAACATAGAACTTAGATATAAAACTGAATCATAAAATTTTAATTTCTTTAGTAAAGATAAATTTCTTAATTATCTTGCTCTACAAGTGACCCCCCATTATGATTTAATTGGATCCTAATCTGTTGTCATAACTTCAGCTATTGTAAGTCAAACTTATTTTCATAGATGCAAGGTTAAAAATTCTGTTCATAATTATATATTTTAAACTTCAGTAATAATAAACTTAATATAAAATATAAAAAAACTAAATAAAGTTATAATATATGCCTTTAAAAGCATTTTATTATCTAAAAATAAAAATTCAATATGAAAGAAAATCTCAAGAAATATATTTAAAAATTCTTAATAAATCATAAATGAACAAAAATAATTACCAAATAAAAGATGAGAACAGAGGAATTTAATTCTAGCAACAGTTGCAAACTGTTGAATTAGACTGATGCTGTCTTTTTTATTTTTGGATGATATATGGATTATGTGTTGTATGACATATGTAAAATGCCAATTGCAGAAATAAATTTGAAATTTTAAAGAATATAGTAATTAAAATATAAGTTACAAATGCAGAAGAGTCACCTCTATTATCAAAATTTAAAATTGTAAATTTAAATATAATATAAATAATCAGAATTGGTGATATATCTGAACTAATTTTAATTATTTATACTATCATCAATTGGTGATGTAAACATTGTATAAACAGAAATAAATAAAATTTTATTTAAAAGTGTATATTTTTGGCTCTAAATCCATCTTGTCCTTTTCTAGAATCAATTACCATTTATGTGAATTCTATTTATATAAATTCAAATACTGTATATGCAATCCATGTTAGGAATTTTTTTTGTAAATTATCAAAATTTAAAAATGAGCAAAATAAATCTCACAAAATTAGCTATCTCAGGATCAGCTTTATTTTACTCTTACCATTTTTACAAATAGTTTTTAATAGTTGGTTAGATTAGTCACATGGAAATACTTTGGATTTTCATTTACAGGCCAGGATTTATCCTAGCTCTCACTTCTTAGATAATTTTATATGGGAAAGTCTGGTTCCAGTCTATAAATCTGTCTTTAACAGTCCAATCAATCAATTCATGTGAATACATTAATCTCTGAATTATTAAATCCAAACTTCTTCAGATGATGCTCAGCCAGACATTTCAGATATAGTATGACATGCTGCAATCAAATCTAATTCAGGTGTACACAATTATTATTATTTTATAAAATATCTATGGTAGTCTAAAGTTTTTAAAATCTTATTTTATTTTTTTAATTTATGATCCATTAATGATATATATCAGAATTTCTGTATAACTATGAATAAAAATATCAATAAACTAGCATACCCGTGCCCGGCGTTGCTCGGGCAATTCATGGTGTGTTACTTAAGTTTCTCTTTCTCTTAAATTATAACCTTTTAGATGATCTTTCCCGTACAGATACGTTTTCTATTTGAAATATGTCTTTTCGAATGTTCACTTCTTTATCTTTCTTTCTCTATTAGAATTCTGTCGATTTGCTCAATCTTCTAATGTTTCATTTTCCCGAGTTAAACGCATTCGTTTAGCACCGGGAGTTAATTCACCTAAAGTGTTCTTTCTTTTTCGTAGCATTATGAAATTTATACAACTGTACGATATACAAAAACGTTATATCAAAACACGTGAAACAACAGTTATAATCTCGAACCAAGAATATCAAGAAATACGTGAATTAGTCTCAAATACAGATTCTTCTTCATAATAAAAACTTACATGAAAAAATAAAATAATCAGTGATTGAAAAAGATGATAGATTAAATAATAAATCAGTAGTAGCATAAATAATTCGATAATTTTTATAAAATTCTGTTGTTGTAAGTTAAATTGTTGCGTTGCTATGGCAATGACGGTTTCGTTTCTCTACACGTGGTAATGATAGTGACAATCTTAAGGGGCATTAGAAATAACAGTTATAGTCTCGAACCAAGAGCATCGAAAAATACGTGAATTAATCTCAAATGCAGATTATTCTACTTAATAAAAACTTACAATAATGAAAATCACGAAATAAAATAATCATTGATTAAAAAAAGGTAATAGATTAAATAATAAATCAGTAGCAGCATAAATAATTCAATAATTTTTATAAAATTGTATTATTGTAAGTCAAATTGTTGCGTTGCTATGGCAATGACGGTTCGTTTCTCTACACGTGGTAATGATAGTGACAATCTTAGACTGAATTTCCTAATGCCCGTTATCTTGCCTTATAATTGAACATACAGGCACAGGTATTTAGATTTATATATATTATATATAATATAATATAGATTAGATATCTCTAATAATCATATCTGCGAATAATACGTGATCGTTAAGCCTAACCAAAGTTTAACATAAGTACCACGTGGTCACTAAGCCTAATCAAAGTTTAACTTAAGTATATTAGGCTAAATAAAGTAATGTAAGCTATAATCAATAGAAAATTAGAAAAATATTTAAAAAATACCTTAAAAACCTTTTAATATGAAAGCTTAAGTTCAATAATTTAACGAAATAATATACAGTTCAATACTCGATATCCGCCATTAAAAGCAGTCTCATTGGGTTATAATGGTCACGTTCAAGAATCACATGTCCATTATGATCCAATGAGACTGCTCAGTTACTAAGCAGACGATCTTAGTAATCTAATGATATCGGTCAGCTAACATGTCACGTGGTCACTGTAACCCAATGAGGTGGTTCAAATAACGTTGATCTTCCATCTTTGATCTTTATCTAGTAATTTACGCCAATTATAATTAAAAAAACAAATTTCTAATAATCAATACCTATCTTAAGGCATCCCTGCCTAAATCCCCTAACGGACAAAAGTTGTTTCATAAAAATCCATTCAGCCGTTCTTGTGTTATAAGTGTACACATGCGCTCAGGCATTTCAGATTTATAATATGTATAGATAATCTGGTCTATAATGACTTTTTGTAGTGTACACATTTTTTTTTTAAACCTAACCAGTAAACTACAGATAGTTCTCACTTTAGAATTCCCAGGCTTGAGTTTTTTCAAATATGAATTATCAAAAATAAAGACTTTTAATATGAGTATTAATTGCAAAAAATAAATGCTGAACATTTATAAAAAGATATTTTAAACAATATATGTAGCTATACACTCCTGAAGGATTGGATTTGCAATAAAAACTTTGTCACCTGTTGTGAAATCTGAAAAATCAAAAAAAAAGGCTGAGAAGTGATAGTAGTATACTCTCTGGTTTTATTGGCATATTATATAAATAACTTCTATTCCAAGATTGTGCTTAAGATATACATCATCCATATTAAAGTTCATCTACTTATCAATAATTTGTTTATTATAATAATTTGCTTGATTTTAAAGACTATGTTTTCATTTCTTTAAATAAATAAATCATTGTTTAAGGCATAAACTATTTTGTTGGCCTTTACTTAATTTTATTATGCCAAATTGTATAGCTGAGAATGAAACCCTTGATTTTAATATGTCTATTTGAAATGATTCTTGATTTATAAGCACATTCCATGAATGACTTGACCTGTAAAGTCAGGAACTACCTGTATTGTCAGTTATCAGGAACTTGTCCTTGTTAAAAAGTTAACTGTTAGTCATTTTCACATCTTTTATCACATCATTTAGTATTAGTGAGACTGTTATAAAAGTTACAATGACTAACTTCATGATTTAAGTATATTTACAATTACAATTGCATATTTTCGTATACTTAACAATACTGTTCTTTTATTTAATTAATAAATTTACAAGAATTTTCAATGATTTTGGAGTTCCTGTTTTTCTACACTTGCTACACGTGGGCATGGACTCAGAAACAAACTGAAAAAACTTCATCATTTCTTGCTAAATAGGAAGTGCCAGTTCTGAACTAAAAACAAATGTAATTGAAAACTCACATTGGAGATGGGTACATAGTCTGGATATACATTCATAATGGTTCAGTAGATTCTTTAAATAATAAAAAAGATCTTAAAAATATCAGATTTGAGAGTTAGAATCAATTATTTTTTTAATTAGCAGTTATTCATAATTTGTTAATTATATTTACTATTCCTTATTTTAAATTTACAGTATAATGTTGCTAGTTAGTTCTATTGTTTGAAATTCTATTATTATTTTTTATAAAAATAAATTAATAATTGAATATAGCTAATAAATAAATCATCATATGTTATATATCACTTATCTATTTGCCTTCATTATTACTATTATATAAACATCATTGGATGTTTTATATATTTCAACAGTTTTGTGCACAGAAAAGTCATCAATTGAATATTCTGTTTCTGAAATGAAGCAAAGAAGCAATCATAATTTTAAAAGGATGACAGTCTTAGAAATTTTTATTATTAAATAAAAGGGAATCTTATTGATTTCTTTATAATTATAGTAAATAATGACGCACAATATTCTAGTAACAATAAAATCATCTACTTAAAACTTTTTTCTTCAAAGATATCCTGTATTCACTATGTATCTGAACTAGATAATAATTTGATTTAATTTGTTTTGTTCATTTTAAACAACTGAAATTCTACTACAGTTATCCCTTGATGTATGAATTTTTTTAATAACAAACTGTATAAATACATAACTTTTTCATTTTGCAAAGAAACTATTCCATCCTGATCAATTTATTCACAATAATTTGTTTAAATCGATGATTATATTTTATTCTGTATAGTAATTTATAATTTCTAAATCATATTTTAATAAATTTTTCTTGCATACAGTGTCTTCAAATTGCTTTGGAAAAAAATTATTATTATTTAAATATTTACCACCACTTCAATGATATGAATAACGTAATAGCTTTTATGATTTTCTTTATATTTTCTTCACTAATTATACTAGATATATTTTACTATCAAATTTATGATGTATATTATTAAGACAAAATTCTTTCTGTTTTCACTTAACAAAATCAAAGTTGCTTTGATTTATAATTTGCATTTTTAAAATAATAAAATCCATATAAATACCAGGATCAGCATCAACTGGATCTGGTTGCCAATTTTCCCAATCTTCCTTTTCATCATCACTGTGATAGTTATCTTCTAGCATCAAAGGAGCCCCTTTCATGAGTTCACTAGCTAATTCACTGCAACTTTCATCTGTCAAATTAGTAACAATGCATCGGACTGTGTCTTCTCTTGACCTGGAAATTTTATTAAAATTATATTTCAATAAAATTTTAAAATTTAATTTAATTAAATATTGAATTTAAATATTAATCATATTACTTATATAAAAATACAATATAATTAAAGCAGAATGATTTAGTTATTTTATGTAAATATTTTTATATTACATTTTTTTAAACAATTACCAATGAGTCCACTTAAATTGTACACTTACATTACTATATTTATAACTATTATTTACATTAAATATAACTTCTAAAATTCCAAATATATATCCACAATTTATGACACTGCATAGCATAGAATCCATGCATCATCCCAAAACAGGAAAATAATGTTAATAAAATTCACTAATATGCAATGGTTGATTGAAATGAATGCATCATTTCTCCCTATCTTTAGTTATTTTTATTGTTGTATTTTTTATACTGAGAATTTTGGCATATGTTCTTTAACATTCATATAGCTCAGCTCACATAACAGGAAAAATAAAATTTTCTTTTACTAATTAAAATGTTTTTGGCTAACTTTGAGGCCCTCATCACTATACAAATTCTTATACACAGAATATTTTAGAACATAGTAATAAAGAACGCAATTAGATCTAAATTCTTTAGAATCGATTTTCATTTGTTTAAATTACATACATACATTATACATTTTAATAATGAGCATAATTTCTACATTAGCGAATCTTCCTCTTTCAATGAAGCATTTAGTGAGCATATAAAAATTAATCTTCCTCTTTCAGTGTAGCGTTTAGTGAGCATAAAAATTAGAGAATTTATTGTAGAATGTAATAATGAGCATAAAAATAAGAGAATCTACTCTTTCAGTGTAAGTTTAACAATAAGTATAAATATCAAAGAATCGTTACTTTGGAGAGTTTAACAATGCTTACAGGTATAATAATCATAGATTGTTCTCTATTTAATGCATATAACAATCTCAAAATAAGTTCAACAATATATATAACAATCATATATAGTTCAACAATAACAATAATAATAGAATTCTCCTTTCGTAACAGTTTAACAATGCGTATAGCAATCACATAGTCTTCCCCTTTCAGCTCAATAATAATAAACAATTAAACAATCGATTAAACAAAAATCACTGCTCGTTTTAACGGAAACTAATCCATCAAAATTAGTAATAATTCCATCAAAAATTACTGCCGACAAAATTGGGATTTGAAAGATGTTTTAATTTAAGTTGTAAGCAGGATCTTTAATTATTTAATTCATTAATGCTTAAGACACGCTCTGAATGACCTCGATTTAGCACAGAATCACATATTAAGGAAGCGAGTATATATACAAGTAATTAGAAGCTAATTACTGGTTTGATAATTACTACCACTTTATATTGATTTCATTAAAAAATCTCCTGACCTTCGACAGAGTGGATAAAAAAAATTTATAGCTCCTAGCAGATTTATCACTAGATTTATATATAGAAAAATATATAAAACTTATTTATATTTAACAAATTTAGTAGTTTAGGGAAATGAATTCCACTTAATTAACTCGTAAACTCGAATTAATTAAAAATTTGCCATTAACTTCTTATTAATTATGATTAAAACATCTTATACTTTTAATTTTTAAGCATTAAAATAAACTCTTGCAGAATAAATCGTTTAAATACGTTGCTCGGGAACACCCAAGCAGATTTCTGTATCAGGAAACAATGAATTTACTTTTTTTCCTGTGCTCATGATAAATTTTTCACTCATTTTTCAGATATTTTAAACGAAAAAAAAAAGGAACCAAACAACATGGCCATTATTTCCTAGACTCAAACTAATTAAGGACGTTTCGTCATGCTTCATTTTTAGGCCATAATCGATTACGGTTATATCTTTGTTCTCTCTATAAAAGTTATTTTTGTAAAATATGTAAGAACTGATCATCTTTTTTATTATTATATTTTTAAAGCTAATTTTTTTAACTCATGAAAAAAAATGTATTGCAACATAGTTCATCATCTTTTAAATTCATGATGGAGTACAAAAGACGTCTTATTCTTCGATAATCGCTTGTAAAGTGTGAAAATTATAGACCTAAAGACACCCCATCCATCATTAGAATGCTTCCTGTTCTGCTTCTGATTAACCATTCTTCTTCTTCACTTCTTTTTTTTTAATTTGAAACTTTTAAAAAGGAAGAATTTTATGGAAAGGTGAGGCTGTAGTTACGTTTAGAAACTGAATATGTCCGAACTGAATCGTTTTAAAAGTTTGTCCTAAGGCGAGAGGGGTTCTTCGGTAAGATCGAATGACGTTGAGTTGGGGAAAGTTGTGTTTCTCGGATTTCTTCCTTAATTTTTCAACCGTTTTTATCGTGCTCCACCCGAAGTTCTTCGCTTGCATAAAGACATCAATGCATCGACATTAATGCGAATTTTATTTATTTATAATCGAATGAATTGCAACATTGAACAGTATTCGTGTTGCCAATCAAATCAGTGGTATCGACAGAAGCCATCTTACTAGTTTTATGCATAATAGAAAAATCACGTCATAATTATTGGAAAAATATTTTTGAAGAACTGCTTGAAGTATAATTGACCATTTATTACTTAAAAGTAACTATTTCGATGTAAATTAGGCATAACGCTATCAGAAATGTTTAAAATTCGAAATTTGCCAATAAAAAAAACGTTCAAAATCACGTGATTTGAAACGTTATCTTATTGGTTTTACGTTGCTTAAAGCGAATTTGATGATTCGCGGTGGCTTTCCGCCATATTTTATTTTTTTTGTAACCGAAAAAAATTTTAATGCAGTTAACTTGCTTAAAGTTCGATTTCTAATGATCACAAATAGGCTATAAACGCGAGAAAATAAAATTCTAATCATCACAAAAGAATACTTGCTTAGACTAGCTCGTATGCTTGAAGATTAAATCGAACTTTTAACATGCATAATGACAAATTTCTTCTTTAGTCATGTTAGTTTTCTTAGCCTAACTTCTGACATTAAAAGTGAACTCGTCAGATCGACATGTTGTTCAACAGTATGTCCCTATTAATAACTTTTAAACTAATTATCATATTTTCGTCAACGTTCTGTATTAATGTTCTGCCATTAAAAGCTGCATCATTTAATTAACTCTTTACCTCAGTGATTTAAAAATGGCGACGCTCAATTTTTTTACTCTCTTAATATAGTCTGAACTAATTATTCAATTTTTATAATAATAGGAACGTGAAGTCAATGAAGATGATATCGATGAAACGTCAATTAACTCTTTATCTTCAATCATTTAAAAATGGCAGACATTCAACCTTCAAAAGTTATTCCCTATAACTTTTGAGCCAAGTATTATTATTTTACACAATAAATGATCCAATTATAATTAAAATTAATTGATGAATTCCTATCATTCATATTATATTTATGAGAAATGTAGACATTACTACTAAATTATTATGGCACTCACAAATTTGGCACTTTTTTGGTTCATTATTCTCTGTCGCAGCTTAAAGGAAACATAAAGGCGATTTAAAGAAAAATTAAAGATAACCTAAAGAGAATTAATAAAAGATATAGAATTTTATTAATATTAATGTATTTTATGTTTTTTCCCCCCGTTTTAATAATGTTAAGTGAACTTTACTGCAGAAAAATATAGATTTTTTGAAACTGGTAACTCTTCTTGCACGCTAAACATTTTTTTTCATAACTTTCGAACATAAATAAATAAAATATTGATTGTTGTAACTACTCTACGACTACGTGATAGCATAATGCACCATTTTAAATGTTTTGAATGATAACATTTAATCGCTGCTATGGGGATGCAAACAAATGACATCATCAGATAAAAAACGTCAATTGATAGTCGTCTCAAAATTGCGTAGAATTTGGTATTCTTCAAAAAAAATTATCATTATTTCACAAAGTTTAATAATTTTTATATCATCAGGTCATCACAAAAGTAATTTTCGTTTTTAGCATTAAGTTTTGAAAGGATGTAAAAGATAAATCACTTGCTAATTTAATTAAGTATATTGAATCGATAGCACTCTTCTCATGTTGTGTAAAGCTTTAAAAATTCATGCTTAGACAAGCTGAGACACGTTTGAACAAGTATAGTGTAAAAAAAAGACATTACCCTTGGGGTGATTTGATGACTGAATATCAATTTCATTAAAATTAAAGAAAAGCAATGTAAATTTTCCACTCAGAAATAGCTTTTTGTACTTTTAAACTGATAAAATTTAAACATTTTTCTAGATTGTTTTGAGAAAAAAATCCTTTTTTTTTTTTTAATAAATCTCGTCATTTTTCAAACATGTTATCTTTTTATATAGAATGTTAAGAATATTCTTTTAATTTTAAACTGATAAAATTTAAACATTTTTCTAGATTGTTTTGAGAAAAAAATCCTTTTTCTTTTTAATAAATCTCGTCATTTTTCAAACATGTTATCTTTTTATATGGAATGTTAAGAATATTCTTTCATTCGTTACGTTTAAGTGATAATTTTTTATTGATACTTTAAAAAAAATTAAAATTAATTATTGGTTCATTTTTCACGTACTTTGTGCAAGTGAATTACAGAGAAACTTTAATTTTTATTGATAATTACTGATTCAATACATAAATTATGTAAAATCGCATGTAAACATATTTAAAATTAGCATCTTTATATGTATAATGTACTTTATGTTAGGACATAGACATTTTAATGTACTTGTTTAAAAATCATCGAAAATCGATAACCTGATGATTTTATATTAGAATGTTAGTCTACTGCTATAGGAGATGCATCAGAGAGGATTACTGGGAGGAAACCGCATCATCCATCTTCCAGTAGAGAGAAATCCGTAGACATACTATAGGATTATACCCAGCTTTATCATCATTGTTAGCATCGTTAATGACAATTTATCATTATGGAACTAGACAGTTCTTTAGAACATAACAGGCTAAGCATAAACTATTTTTTTTTCATTTAAATCATTAAATAAATATATAAATTAATAATTTATCATCTGTTAAGCAATAGAAAGCATCAGAAATTCTATATATATTATAAATTTACGATGATATGCATTTTTTTAATGTTTTTATCTAAAATTATCTTTATAATACACTAAAGGAGTAAATAAAAGGAGTGATTAATATGTACTGTATATTGTTTCTATCACAATCGAGAGAAATCTCTTAAAAATATAATTTTAATGATTAAAAATATCAATTTATTGTTAACAATGAGAGAATTTAATAGATTTTCCAGTATACTCTTCTTCTATCTTCTAGTAGTATCTTTTCTCTTGCATAGTAACGATAGAAAAGTTAGATATAAACTAACAAATTTATTAAAGTTTAATAGAGAATGGTTCGAAAATAAATTTAAAAATATATATATAAACTACTTAAAAACAGTTCTCTCCAAATAGATTAATGGAAAAATTTGATGAAAGCAAAAAATGGAAACCAGAAAACAATAAAATGTTTTTATAAAGTGGTATAGACTTTGCTAGAGAAAAGCATACAGTCTAGTAACATTTCTGAATTGGACAATGAAGTTCGTGAAGGAAGACTTTGCTAGAGAAAAGCATACAGTCTAGTAACATTTCTGAATTGGACAATGAAGTTTGTGAAGGAAAAAAAAAAAAAACTTTCCAGAATGGCCAAATTATCAAAAATGCAAAGGCAAGCCTAGATCACCTCATCACACGTATTCAAAGTTCAAGAAAATATCTTCAAAATGCCCCTGAAATTTTCATTCAAAAGTGTAAGGAGTTTACCATCATGTGGCTGTTCTAACTTTGGAGACGGGATAGCACACACATACAAATAGATTTCTATGTAAAAAACATCACTTTTCACGAAAGATTGAAAGAGCAAAAAGAGCATTTGTAGGAAGCTGAAAGAACAAAAAAGACTATTTGCAGGAAGCTGAAAGAGAAAAAGTGCACTTGTAGAAAGCTGAAAGAGCAAAAAGTGCATTTGTAGGAAGGTGAAAGAGCAAAAAAAGACTATTTGCAGGAAATTGAAAGAGGAAAAAAAAGACCATTTTTAGGAAGCTGAAAAAGTATTAAATTATATAAAATTTAAATATGCTGTTATGTGCTCTTTAAACATATGTAATATACATTTTGGCTTCTTGTTAATCAAGTGTTTACTAGCCAGTATCACTAAAAAAAGTTTAAAAAAGGAATTAAGAATTTTAAGTTTAAAATCTTTATTCAAATACTTTTATTAATCCTTTAATAAAGGTAATTTGAAAGATTTTTTTATTCCTTTATTAATCCTGCTTTTAATGTTCTCTCTCTACCATTAATAAATTTTATTTTCGAAATTTATTCTACTCATTATCAATAAAGATTAATAATTAATATCCAATCAAGTACATCATTCATTATAGACAATTTTTCGATATTTTCATGTAATTTTGAGACTATTTTTACTCGTTACAATCATCATATTTTTCTTATTCAAATTTGTTAAGATATCGTTATGATCTGCTGGCGAGCGACACGCCTATTCGCGCTTCCGAGGTAGCAACAGCGCGCAAGAGTAGCGTGTGTCGCATCCACTACCACCTTAGGGAGCACGAATAGGCGTGTCGCGAGCGAGCAGATTATATCTGCAATCTTGTCAGGGAGGGAGAACCAAGGAGCGGGAAGTGTAATTTTATTGACACTAACATGCTCCACCCACATTATTATACTGGACCAGATTTATTAAACCGAATTTTATTATTATTTTTTATGTTTATTACTTATTATATAAGCTCTTTCAGCTTCCTACAAATGCTGCAATTAATGTGTGCTGTACATATTAATAACTGCATTTGTATGAAGCTGAATGAGCAAAAAAGAGCATTTGTAGGAAGCTGAAAGAACAAAAAGTTCACTTGTAGAAAGCTGTAAAACAGTGCATTTATAGGAAGTTGAAAGAGCATGAGTTCACTTGTAGAAAGCTGTAAGTGCAAAAAAGTGCACTTATAGAAAGCTGAGAGCAAAAAAGAGCATTTGTAGAAAGCTGTAAGTGCAAAAAAGTGCATTTATAGGAGCTGAAAGTGAAAAAGTGCATTTGAAGGAAGTTGAAAGAGCAAAAAAGTACATTTGTAGGAAAGTGCAAAAAAGTGCACTTATAGAAAGCTGAGAGCAAAAAAGAGCATTTGTAGAAAGCTATAAGTGCAAAAAAAGTGCATTTATAGGAAGCTGAAAGTGAAAAAGTGCATTTGAAGGAAGTTGAAAGAGCAAAAACGTACATTTGTAGGTAGCTGAAAGAGCAAAAAAGACTATTTGCAGGAAGTTGAAAGAGCAAATAAAAACCATTTTTAAGAAGCTGAAAAAGTATTAAATTATATAAAATTTAAATATGCTGTTATGTGCTCTTTATATAGCTCATTGTCTTCTAGTTCGGCATATTCAGTAAGTGTTTTATCATGTATCATCACTTAGTAAACAGATTCAGTTAAATCCACAGAATACATCAATTTTTTGTTATTTATAACACATCATAAGTTCGATAACTGATGCCCTGGTTATGTATCAAGCCAATGACATTCATTGTTCGGATTATGAGACTGGCGTGAGAGAAGGCAGGCGTTACGTGTCCTCGGGCACCTATATAAATTCTCAAATGGCTCCAGGCACTAGAACGCCCTTCTTTTAACTACATAAATAAAAAGATAGCCTCAAGGTCTTAAATGTTTCTAAAGCGAACTTCTAATAGCTTCCGACTCGTGCCAGATGACTAATATTAAGCAATTACGACCCTCCTCTCCTTTCCAAATTATGCAATTTTACGTATAACGACAGCTTTTAATTACGTGGAGACAAACAGAGTACGAAACGTTACAACGGCTTTCTAACAACGTTTAAACACGTACTTACCTTACTTCAAACGATAACAGAAATCTGGTTTGTGTGGAATATGTGCCTCCTCTATAGAAACCAAGCCACGGGATATATTAAAATTCACCTCGTGGCATAAGGAGTCGGTAGAGGAGGCTTCCCACTAGCCTCTTAGGCACTTAAAAAAGTGATAGCAGAGGCGGCTGAAGTGTGGGAAGCCAAATTGAAAATCGAAGTAAGCCGACTTGTTCCACGACAGAATATGTTTCCAAAGTATCATATCGAAGGAACAGCCGGACTTGGCCTCTGCTCAGAGGATAGCAGTCAACCGTTAAGGAGCGGTTCAGCTGATAGCTTTTTATATACTTCTACTGGAAGCATGTGACTCGTGATGATTTGTTCACAAACGCTATCGTGAAATCCGTACATCTTTAATCACTCTACGATTACTAACCGGAAAACTGGTCGTTTCCATAGGTTCAAGGCTGAATTTCATCATCTCCTGGATCGATAGCTGCGCATTGCAGATAGTTGTGCAATAGCAACACTCCCCTTTATTTACTCAGCAACACAACACTAACAGAAATTATAAAACATTTCGCATATAATTGTTCTAATTTAGAAGGTAATTTTAAAATTATAAATCTCACATTTCATGTAAAATCTATATAAAGGAAGCATAACAAACAATAAAATTGTTGAAAAAGAACTATAAAGTGAAACTAAAGTCCTTTTCTAGGTACACTTAACTCATCTATGAGTAGCTAAGTTCTGAATATATTAAAAGTACTGTACTTATTTTCCTTGTTAACTAACAGTGTTAGTTCTTGAATATGTAGAAATAGGATAGATTTGCATAAAAATTAGTGCATTTTTTACTATATAATCAATAATACTTTGTTAACTTTATGCATAATTTGTATAATCGCGTTAATCGATTTCAATTCTAAAACAGAATAATTATTGTATTAACTAAAGAAAGAATAGAGAGCAAAGCTAAATTCTATAATCTATATTCTCTATTCCTGTATTTATGTTCTTACTCTCTAGTCTTGTTTCTATGTTCTTACTCTCCAGTCCTATTTCTGTTTTTTTTTTTTTTTTTTTCTAATTTTGTTTTTTTTTTTTTTTTTTTTTAATTTCTAATCCTGTGATCCCTATTTTTACTCTCTAGTCCTGTTTCTATGTTCTTTACTATTCTAGTCATATTTCTATAATCTTTACTCTATAGTCCTATTTCTATATCCTTTAATTTCTAATTCTGTGTTCCTTGTACTTTACTGTCTAGTCCTGTTTCTATGTTCTTTACTACTCTAGTCCTGCTTTTATGTTCTTTATTCTCTATGTTTGATGTTCTTTTTTATTCTTTACTTCTATGATCTTCTAGTCTCTATTTTCATTCAACTCACCTAGGAGAATAACTAGATTCTCTAAAACTTCTCTAGGTTTTGAGTGTATTAAATTACCTATTTTCCCTCCTGTGAACTATCCATTTTCATGCATGAATGTATAAAACAGGGTGGATTTGCATAAAAATGTGTCATTTTTTTATTGTATAATCAATACAAGTTTCTGTAAATTTTATATCTGCATAATTGCATAATCACGTGAATCGATTCATGTGTTACAATCGAACCGAGTCACGTGATTAAGTTTCCAAACCGCAATGCATATCTACAGAAAAATCGTTTATATAATTATTTTTTGTCGCGAATAATTTTGTTTTCTTCAAAAGATGGCGTTATATGCTTGTATATCGAATATATCAGTATGTGGGATCGTAATCCTATAATTCTCGATAATCCACACAGAGAACACTTCAGAAAATATATTTTGGCATCTCGTTTCTTTTCTTAGGATCGTTTCCTTTATGTAACACGCTACCGTTCAATGGGCATAAGCAGATTTTGAACCCCGCAACATATAAAAGATCATAGAAAGGCAACTTTATAAAGTTTCACTCACGGTGTTCTCCCTCGCTGTACGAGCTGCGGGGGTGTATGTTACAACTCCACTGTATTGTATAGATATATAAATGGAGTACAATAAGGCATAGGCTCGTAAATAAAACAGATTTAATGCCTGTAATTTTTAATAATAATAATAAAAGTACGAGAATAATTCTAAAGAAAAATATGTTTAAATTTTTTTTATTGTTTTTTGTGTGTGTTAGCGATGACTCCGGGGAGGAGAAACGAAAGTAAGCACACGAAGTTATTTGTTTCTCCATTTTCAAGAATGTTTATATAGTTGAACTAATAGCTTCTGCTTGGTGCAAACAAACCATTAAAGTGCTATTTTAACGTTGTTTTGACATGGTATTTGCACTTGATAACATTAAGATAACGGACAAAATTGGTCGCAAATATAATGTAACGCTCTAATAAAACTTGTTGGATTGAAAATGTTAGTTGATCGGATTAAAAAGTACTGTTGTAGAAATTTTATAAACCAAATTTAGTAAAAAATTAAGATATTTTAGACCTACGCAGTAATGTTGTTGCAGAGAGGTGGAGGTGACATGCAGCTTACGTATAGATGACTCAAGTTACCTAAGCTGTAAATGTAAGAGCTTAGTCCACAGGGACCGCAGTCAATTAGGCGGATTTCTTTTTTTCTTCTTCTTTTTTATGTGAGTTCACATCCATTTGTAGAGTTCGGTAGCTTTGCTATGTTCAAACATTGCAGCTGGTGGCATTTGCAAAGCTTCCCGAGGTGGTGTCTGTCAACAACGTCTTTGCTACTGCGTACCCATCCTTCTTTTTCTTTTGTCCAATCAACCCTTATAACTTCCAACTGATTAACTGTTCAGTGAACACGGTAAAAGAGCTTAAGACAACCAGAGACGTACTGGTGCCAAACCCCAGCGGGATCGTCGTACAATATCTAATAATGAGAACCTTTTGGCTTTCGAGTACCCCAAACCCTCAATTTGACGTCTTTCTCGTCACCTTATACTTTGCGGTCCCACTTAGTTGGCTTTTCATCGATTTGTCCACAGCTTTGGCGTTCTTAATCCTCGAATTGTATAAACACAATAGAAGACCATGCCGAAGAGGTACCGGGTTGTCTTTGACGGCGGAACGGTATAAAGCCCGAAAATCGCCAAAAAATCTATTATTTTTTTTCCTTAATGATTTTTCACGCGTGACAGGCGTGTCATTAGAACAAAATCGGAGCGTGATTAAAGGTATATTAAAAATCGAGCCAGAATGGTATCGGATTTAGCATGATAAAAACATCAAAAACGTTCCAGTCAACCGAATAAAGAAACCCTGATTGTTTTTATTGACTTTTGTATAGAAGAAACACAATGAAGGAACATAAAATATGAGTCTACATTAATAAAAAGACCATTTAAAACTCATACCTAATGACTGTGAATTGGAGGGAGGGCAGGTGCCTTCCTACTACGAGTCTCCAGCTCGTTTTTCTCAATAGTGTTCGGCCGAGAGTCTGGTAGCAATGGCTAAAGTTGACCCTGGGGGGTCTAGACTCTAGGGAAGAGAAAAACGCATCCATTGAGGGCAAAAGAATACAGTCTGTAGTAAAAATTGTATAATTGATGACTAATATATCTTTACGTCAACGAACAGTGACGAAAACTAAGAACTGCATATCTAACGACAGATGTTTTTAGAGTTCTCGTTTAAAAACTAGTTAAAATTTATTAGAATAGTCGAATTTGTTAACAAAGTTTGTGCGAAAAATGAAAAAAAAAGTGACAGTTAGAGTAGCGAAGTGAAGTATAACCCACTCGAACTGTTTATCAATATTTCCCGCTCCATCGACAGTTTGGTTAAGTGGACCGAGCTGACCATGGAAAGGGACAATACAATTTCCTATGGAAAGTGGAGGAATAGAGAAAACTGCGTAATATTTGCACCGGAGCAGTACAAACAAAATGCACCATTTTTATTTCTCAGCATTGTTCCAGGGGAACAGTCAGAAGAAATATTGCTAGTGTGTTGAATGGGAACGAAATGGCGGCAGATGGCTAAATGGACAGACTCCAGTAATCATCAGTGGCCAAGTCATAACGAACGCAGAACAATGGAGCCGAGGCAGTAAACACCCGAACTGTTTATGACTATTGACACCTGCCCAGTATTGACACTTTACGCTTTCATCCCTGTTAGATACGCGAAATATAACGCTCTTTTATGACGCTTCGTTTTCCGACGTTCGATTTTAACACCTAGTCTCAATAGAGACTTAGGTGTTAAAATCCGAACGTAAAATAAAATTGAAACATCGATGTCTCCAGTGTTTTGGGGATAAAATACATTTTTTTTTTTTTTTTTTTGTACTGTTTTAATAAAATGGGTCAGTGTGTTACGTAGTTTTTTTTTTTTTTTTTTTTGTTGTTGTTTTCCGTTCTTACTTTTTAGCTGCCGAATTCTACCTTTCATCCTGGTCATATGAACGGTTATAAGTTGCATAAAAATCCCAAAAAGCGCCCAAAAATTGAAGAAAAATCCTCAAAAATAATTAAGAAATTCAATTTTTGAATCTCTTTTTTGGGAGATTATTTTTGGAACCGAAAAATATATAATTTTCTATATTTTTATATGAAATTAGTTTATTATGCTCTGCGATGCATTTTTAAAGTTTTCAAACAATTGAAGGTCGCTACTTATATTCAGCGCGCTCAGTTTCTTTAAACCACAATTATGGTAGAACAGAGAGGGACAAATCAACCAAATTTTGTTCACACATAATAGAAGGTGTTTTCTATGCTTTGTATAAATTTTTTTATAATTTAAATATTTCAAGAATGTTGTAAGAGGGATCAAATTAATCTAAAATTATTTGGCAGAATCACTGAAAAAAATATGGTGGCTATTATCGGCTCCACACTTATTAAAAAAATATTGCATATTTTTATATTTTTTAATATTCTATATAGAGAAATAAAATTATTTTATTGATCTAATAACTAAAATGTAAATCTAAATATATAATATTTTATTATTTAGCTTCTTCAAAGTTATTTTTTGGATCCGCAGTTGTTCAGGGATGATATAAAAATTATATGGATTTTTTTATTCTTAAATTGTTAATAGACACACAACCATACATGCAAACATTATAATTATATATTATTAGCCAATTTTAGTTTTATGGTGGGTAAAACAAGACCGAATTTATGCATAATTTAGAAAAAATACAGCTACAGCTAAACTTTACAGCTTAGGACTTTATAGCATTTTTTTAAAATAAGGCATAAGAGGCCTGAACAAAACACTTGTTTAAATTTAAAAAAAAAATTGAGTAATGCATTTGAGTAAAAACACTAAATTTTGGAACTCTTCTGGGTCACATACAGCAGAGAGAGGCTAGACTTCCTCTTTGTGGGCATACACACTATCGGTCTGCCTTTTTATGCCACGTAGTTAAATTTTGCTATTAATTTCTCAACTTTTCTATGACTATCTAACAAGCAATATATTAAAAAATATATATAAATTTTGCTATTAATTTCTCAACTTTTCTATGACTATCTAACAAGCAATATATTAAAAAAAAAAAAACATATTTTCTCTTTGGTTTTATAAATCTAGCAGAGATAAAATGTTTTGTTTTGTCTTTTTTTTTTTATCCATCAAATACAATAAGCGCAATGCCTAGAATCGACAAAAATGTTTGCAGGGACGTAACTACGGGTGGGCCCGGGTGGGCCATGGCCCATGCAATGAAAGTTCTGGCCCATGTGTTGGCCCACCCTGAATATATAACCCGAAACGTAAAATTGAAAACCGCGAAAGTTCAACTCCACAACCGAATATATTAAAACACCTCATAATCCAAGACGCTTTGTATTCCGTAAATATGAAAATAAAAAAACCGTCTGTGGAATTCTTGAGTGAATTAAGACATCATCAAATTCAGCAGAATGATATCATGATAGCTGCTGATTATGAAAAACTTTATCCATCTATAGAAGTAACACCAGTTTGCTTAATACTCTATAGATATATGCTAGAGAACACACAATATTACCAAATATCACCAAATATAATCCGAGAGATATGTCATTTGATAACTTATAATTCCTTTTTCACATATAAAAATAAGTTCTTTAAGCAAACGGTTGACTTGCCTATTGGTGGCAATTGGTGGTTGTTATGGCAGAATTAGTTTTAAGATATAAAGAAAATGCTGTTCTCCCTATGCTTATGAATGAAGTAAGAATGCTCTGCCGATATGTCGATGATGTATTTATCATCGTTAATAAAACTAACATAGGGCAAAGTATAATAGAAAGTTTGACTGACAAGGCTCTTGGTTTAGCTCTTACCACTAAACAAGAATCACAATTGAATGTACACTTTTTAGATGTAGAAATAAAGAAAGTAGATTCCTGCTACACAACTACTGTTTATAGAAAGCCGTCGTATGCGCCATTGTTCATACCACAATGGTCATCTGATCCGTTCAAATATAAGGTAGCTGCTTTTAAATTCCTTCTAAAAAGAATGTCAACACACTGCAGCAACGATGAACTTAAATTAATTGAATTCAATAATATATTACACCAAGCACAGACACATGGATATAGTACATCTTTTATTCATCATATTTACAACAATATGCAACGTCATACGACGAACACAGACACTTATAGTACTGTTGACAATGATATACATCCGCCAACCGAAACAATGAGTGCGACGTATATAACACCAGTAAATTATGATTATAACTTGGAACCGATTAGAAAAGCCTTGAATAAGCATAATATAAAGCTCCCGTATCTAAGAACCACAACTTTCGATGTAATTAAAAATAACAAACCGAAATTAGAACCTGAGATGAAAACTGGAGTCTATATTATTCCGCTGTACAACAATGATACAAGAAGGCAGGAAGCTTACATAGGCAGCACTATAAGGTCTCTAAAAATCAGATTACAAGAACATAAAAGAGATTTAAAAAAGGGAGAATTTAACACAGCACTTGTAAAAACATTTTATAATTATAATATTGACATAAAATGGAATGAAGCTAAAATCATAAGAAATGTTAATAATGTACGTGAGATTAAATGGGCAGAGACACTCGAGATTATGAGGTATTCGAAGAAAATGCATGTTATAAACGATAACACACCTGAGATAATCCCAGCATTATGGTTTACCACCGCTAATACATTAATTTAGGACGCTTAGAAGTCTGATATATATAAGTGTGTATAAATACACTATAGTGAAAGAATGAAATTAATTTATCTAATATAATGTATATTTTTCGTATATATGTTGTTTTATTTATTATTGTTTTTATTCTGTACTTATTGTTTATATTTTTCAAATTTTAAATTGTATTCTAATGGTTTATTCTTTTTGTTAAAATCAACCGCTGAAGATGGCTTACTAAAGCCGAAAGTTCTACGGTAATAAAAATTTCTTTTTCACTTTAATGAGCTTTTGAACTGTTATTGACTATATTTAAGAAAAAGTGAAGAGTATATGATAATAGCATAACTGTTTTAGATATTAAGAGTTGAGCCAACTTATTATGGTGTTAATAGGCAAATATATTAACCAAGCAAAGAAGCTTGCAAAGACAGAAGAATCATTAGAATTTTTAAACCAATGTAAACTTAATAGTGTTTTCCCTATGAGTATATATAGACTTAAGCTTCCAATTAATAGCAAGATTATCTTAAGACAAACGAAAATAAGATGCCTAAAGTACGTGATTACAGATAAAAGAAGAAAGGTCTATAGACTTAGTTCACATTGTACTAATATTTGGCATACTATAATTGAAGATGGGATAGACCAACCAACTATAATAAGATTGAATGAAATATTAGAACGCTATAAAAATAGTCTCAGGGTTAATTATATAAAAAAGCTTAAATGGCTGTTTTATCTACAAATTGATAAGAATATAAAAAGAAAACTACCCCTTACGCAGGTAGTAACTGTTATTGGTAATATAAACATCCCGCAATATGTAGAAGATATTCTTACTGATGGACCCTTATGTGCTGCTCCAAACAGTAAATCGCTTATTGACATGGCACCGACTGTTGAATCATTATTATTAGGCTTACAACCTAATGAAAAGAATTCATTAAGATTGAATTATATAACAAATAAGATTAAAGTTGATAAAACAAAAACCGCCACACAAATCAGGAAGAAATTATTGAAGGTTCAGCGTGTGAAAATATGGTTCCAAGAACTTGCTTTGACATGCACCCGGGAAGATAAAAGTAAGAAAGTTGTGATCATCCCAGATGCACAATACAATAACATGTTAGAAGACTATATACAAAATTCTAAGGCGGAGCTCATAATGTCTGATCCGATTCCTAGTCTGCATAGAAAATTACATGCACTCATGAAAAAACCGGATTTTCCTCAACTTTGGAAGGTAAAGCCAGTGAATAATCCGATATGTCCACCACTGTTTGCTTACATCAAAGTGCATAAACAACCTGTAGGCATAAGACCTATGGTAGATAAATCGAGATCTCCGTTAACAAAGCTTGAAAGAAAATTAGCACAATGGTGTTTAGTTAAAATGAAAGGCTACAAATACGTTGTCCAATCGTCTGTGGAATTCTTGAGTCATTTAAGACATCATCAAATACAGCAGAATGATATCATGATAGTTGCTGATTATGAAAAACTTTATCCATCTATAGAAGTAACACCAGCTTGCTTAATACTCTATAGATTTATGCTAGAGAACACACAATCTTACCAAATATCACCAAATATAATCCGAGAGATATGTCATTTAATATCTTATAATTCCTTTTTCACATATAAAAATAAGTTCTTTAAGCAAACGGTTGGCGTACCTATTGGTGGCCCCATGGCAGGTGTTATGGCAGAATTAGTTTTAAGATATAAAGAAAATGCTGTTCTCCCTATGCTTATGAACGAAGTAAGAATGCTCTGCCGATATGTCGATGATGTATTTATCATAGTTAATAAAACTAACATAGGGCAAACTATAATAGAAAGCTTGACTGACAAGGCTCTTGGTTTAGCTCTTACCATTGAACAAGAATCACAATTGAATGTACACTTTTTAGATGTAGAAATAAAGAAAGTAGATTCCTGCTACACAACTACTGTTTATAGAAAGCCGTCGTATGCGCCATTGTTCATACCACAATGGTCATCTGATCCGTTCAAATATAAGGTAGCTGCTTTTAAATTCCTCCTAAAAAGAATGTCAACACACTGCAGCAACGATGAACTTAAATTAATTGAATTCAATAATATATTACACCAAGCACAGACACATGGATATAGTACATCTTTTATTCATCATATTTACAACAATATGCAACGTCATACGACGAACACAGACACTTATAGTACTGTTGACAATGATATACATCCGCCAACCGAAACAATGAGTGCGACGTATATAACACCAGTAAATTATGATTATAACTTGGAACCGATTAAAAAAGCCTTGAATAAGCATAATATAAAGCTCCCGTATCTAAGAACCACAACTTTCGATGTAATTAAAAATAACAAACCGAAATTAGAACCTGAGATGAAAACTGGAGTCTATATTATTCCGCTGTACAACAATGATACAAGAAGGCAGGAAGCTTACATAGGCAGCACTATAAGGTCTCTAAAAATCAGATTACAAGAACATAAAAGAGATTTAAAAAAGGGAGAATTTAACACAGCACTTGTAAAAACATTTTATAATTATAATATTGACATAAAATGGAATGAAGCTAAAATCATAAGAAATGTTAATAATGTACGTGAGATTAAATGGGCAGAGACACTCGAGATTATGAGGTATTCGAAGAAAATGCATGTTATAAACGATAACACACCTGAGATAATCCCAGCATTATGGTTTACCACCGCTAATACATTAATTTAGGACGCTTAGAAGTCTGATATATATAAGTGTGTATAAATACACTATAGTGAAAGAATGAAATTAATTTATCTAATATAATGTATATTTTTCGTATATATGTTGTTTTATTTATTATTATTTTTATTCTGTACTTATTGTTTATATTTTTCAAATTTTAAATTGTATTCTAATGGTTTATTCTTTTTGTTAAAATCAACCGCTGAAGATGGCTTACTAAAGCCGAAAGTTCTACGGTAATAAAAATTTCTTTTTCACTTTAATGAGCTTTTGAACTGTTATTGACTATACGTAAAATTGAACACCGCAGGAGTTCAACTACACATAACCCAAGATGCCTTGAGTTTTGCAAAAATGAAAATAAAAAAACAAACAAGCATAATTTAAGCCCACATAATTTCACGCTAATAGCGATAAAAAGTTTTATTTACAAGCTGCGAAAAACGCGTACCTTTGCATATTTTACGCAGTACTTATTTAATGCGATTAGCTGGAAAGAATAAATAAAGTTTCAAAATATTGGTAAATATAAGTATTTATTTGATATCAGCTCAATGCAAAATTATGTAGTGATTTTTACTTAATGATGCAAAACGATTCATCGATTACTTTGTCCAAATTGAGAGCTTTTGCGATTTTTCTCTTGATGACCATGATTGCTAAATTGCTTAATTAATCATCAAGCATTCTGTTACATAAATACGATTTAATAAAGCGCATACGGGATAATGTTCTTTCACATCGGCATGGCCCACACTTGGCCCACCCAAAAAAAAATGCTGGTTACGTCCTGAGTATGTAATAGGTACCCAAGAGTTATGTAATAGGTGGGACCAGGAAACATAATGTAAGTCAAAAATTATATAAGTTGGGGTACCTACAAATCTAATTTCAGGTACATATATATTAGGTTCTTAATTCAATCTTTATCATCAAGAAAACAATAAATTATAAAAGTTTATATGTAGTCATCTTGGCCCACCCAAAAAAAAATGCTGGTTACGTCCTGAGTATGTAATAGGTACCCAAGAGTTATGTAATAGGTGGGACCAGGAAACATAATGTAAGTCAAAAATTATATAAGTTGGGGTACCTACAAATCTAATTTCAGGTACATATATATTAGGTTCTTAATTCAATCTTTATCATCAAGAAAACAATAAATTATAAAAGTTTATATGTAGTCATAATTAAAGACACTTAAAAAAATAAATCAGCAAATGAAATATGCACACACATATATATATGCACTATGTAATTGTGAAACAAACAAGTGGGCAAGGAACAGGATGAGAAATTACATATCTCCAAATTTATATAAGTTGGGGTTTACTGTTGGGTATTAGAAATATATAAAAATTTAGTGATAGTCCTAAAATGTAAAACGCATATAATTTATCAAAAATATCAATATAATATGACTAAAATAATCATTAATAAGAATTTAAATTAAATTATTTGCAATAATTACCTTATTTTCTTCTAATGGTTTTTCATTTGAAGAAAACATTCCAAGTCTCCTTTCAAAATTTTGTTTAGCTGAAATTATCCATTGCTGTTCTTTCTGTATATGTTCTGAAAATTGTGATAATTCTTGGATATAATTTTCAAGAAGTTGTTTTTGTTCAGGTAATTGTGTTGCAACCTAATATGGTCCAAACAATAATAAAAATATATTTTAGCAAGAAATCTTATAAATTTAAATTTTTAAACACAATTTAATATAATTTTATAATAATAATTTGTTTAAATGATCTTAGAAATTCATGATAAATTTGAATTTTAAGCAAATACAATTTAAAGAAAAATTAAATCTATTAATTGCTAAATTCATATTAAATCTACAGATAGGCTCTTGACTTACAATGGAGTTATGTTTTGATAACCTCATCACAAGTTGAAAATGACCCATAATGATGATAATTTTAGTAATAATAATAGACAATGGAATAATGAATAATGATAATCTTTTAAAATAGTAGAATCATCTAGATTTGATCTGAATCATCAGGTTATAAAAAAATCTAGAATTGAACCCAGATCCCCAAGATAGTAAGCAATTGCTTTACTACATTTTAAATAAAATCAAGAAGTATTTCTAACCAA
Organism: Olivierus martensii; assembly: GCA_000484575.1. Classification (NCBI taxonomy): domain Eukaryota; kingdom Metazoa; phylum Arthropoda; class Arachnida; order Scorpiones; family Buthidae; genus Olivierus; species Olivierus martensii. The sequence goes on along the minus strand of AYEL01087537.1, from coordinate 109,731 downwards.
TATAGTATGAAAAAATGAAGCTTGGAATATTGTAAGTGCAATTGTAAGATTGGAATATCATAATTGAATGATTGTGAGTTGAGGACTACCTGAATAATAAGTTTTACAATAAAATAAACAATTAAATTTACACTATGATTAAAAAATATACAATATTATGTTTTTTCTTTCTCCTCTTCATTTAAAATTTTTCATATAATGATTTAGTTTATTTTTATAATAAAATTAAATCAATGTTTTATATATAAAATAGCTTATATACTTTATAAAAATTTTGCTCAAGAATGTCAACTTCTTCTGCTTTTAAAAGGGCTCCAGCTAAAAGGATTGAAAGTAAATTACTTCTTCTTGATGGTATATCCAATTCACTTTTCTGTAAAATATTTAAAATAAAAAAGTTAATATTTTAATTTATCAAAAGGAATACTATTTAGCATTTTTTACCTATCTTGATATAAAATATAATACTGACCTTAATACATTTTGTGTTTCTAACATAAACTGTATTTAGTATAATTTCAGATATTTTGATTTAAAAAAAAATCAAATTCAAATATATTCAAATAGGCACTAATTAGAGGAATTACCTTTCAAATCAAACCAAATACTACAGCCAAATCTCCCCTAGTGGAATAAGTCAGAATTAAATTTTTCAAACGATTAATTTTGAAATCAAAACTATGGTGCCACCATCTATTGAGTTAATAATTAATTAAATTTAAAATTTTTTATTAAGGTGGCACCATCTAATAATTGATAATTATACTATAATTTTTTAAATTAATTTTCCCAAAATTAAATTTTGCCATCATACTGGAATTGAACTGGGATCTTTGGGATAGCACTCAACACCTTATTAATTAGATTTAATTATTAACTCAATACATAGTGGCACCATAGCCTTGATTTAAAAATTAATCATTTGAAAAATTTAATTCTGACTTATTCCACTAGGGAAGGTTTGGCTGTAGTATTTAGTTTAAACAAATATATTATAATTAATGTTAATTTTTAATCTAAAATTTTTATCTCAAACTATGTTTTAATGAAAAATTAAGAAATTTGAATTAAATGTAACCAGAACTTAGTGATGATGTCTATTTCTTGAAGATTTTGAACTAACTATATTTCATAAAAATTATAAATTTCAATTTATAATAATTGAATATTTAATTATCAAAATGTTGATTCATGCAAAACTATCCTGTAAATGTTATAAATAGCATTTACAGGATAAGAGACCAAATATAAATTACATGTATATTTATGTTATAAATTTAACACAAATATAAATTATTGATGTAACACAAATATAAATTACAACAATACAACATTTGTGTTACAACAATATTAAGAAATTATTAAATTATTTTACCATACTAAATATCTTTTTTTTTTATTCCAGTAATTTAATACTCTGTTATCTATATATGTTATTCTATATAGTTCTAAGTAATAAGAGGATAGATAACAGAGTTTCAAGAATTATTTATATTCTCTATACAAGATGGTTATAATTAATGTTTCTTTATTTAGTTGATTTAACTGATAAGCAGAATAGCACCAGAATATGTACATATATTATTCAAAAGATGAGAATAAGAATTCTGCAAAAAAAAATTTAGTTCCAAAATATGGCTAAGCACAACAAGAAATATAGAAAAAGCACAAAAAATAAATAAGATAAATCTAAAATGAAATTTTAATTTTTATTTTTGTTATTTGCAAAAAAAGAAAGAAAATTAAATAAACTGCCACAGAAAATGGTTTCACAACTTTAAACTCAATCAGCATTTAATCATAATATTTGAATATACTGCTGACATTGAAGTTAAGCTTCGGTTATTTTCGGCCAGAAATTTCATTCTATACATAGTATGCTCGATTATAGAATGGAACATCTGTGGAGAAAAATTCTGCACACGCTGATTATGTTGTCCTTTAAAACAGCCAGATTAGAGACAATTTCTCACTAGACTTTGGCCTTGAAATAATCCCACAGCCAAAAATCATGCAATGTAAGACCAAGTGATCATGCTATGGGAAAACAATGACTAATTACATTTCCTTCAGTGAAATGATCTTGTAAAAGCTGCTTCACTGGTCATATGATATAAGGCATAGTCCTATCTTGCATGAAAATTATCTTATCGAAATATCCTTTTTGTTTCACTTGCAAAATTACAAAGCTACATAGCATGCAGGGATGTTTTAGGCTCATTGTAGGCCCTAAGCACTTTTGCATAAAGTCGGTCAGATGATCACATGGTTAAGCTGTGGCTTACCACCCTGGAAGACCGGGTTCAAATCTGGGTCCCACACCTCCAGTTTTTCAAAAAGGGTCTGGGCCTGGCCATTGAACCCCATCCTTCAACCATCCGGTTGACTCCATCATGGGTGTTGGCCAGCCTATAATGGGCTGCAGCCAGAGACAGAATATCCCATGAGGATATGGCGGCTTAATCAAGTTAACCTAACCTCACCTTTTGCATAAAAACTGTATTTGTAAGCTCTTTCAATTTAAAAACTGTACATACTCACATCGGTGTGGCCCACCCTTGGCCCACCCAAAAAAATATCCTGGTTACGTCACTGAATGTTTGAGACTACATAAAAAATAGGAAAAGTAAACTCGTGATATCAAATGAAAGAGTGACTAGAACCCATAACAGTCCTGATTTTGTCTTTAAAACAGATTAATTAAGTGGCAGCTTTTCTCCAAAATACCGAAGCGTAATATTCTCATAAATTAATAAAAGAATCAGATTATGGTTTGAACAAAGTTAAAAATGTTTTTGTTCCATTGCTGATGTGTACTTTTGCATAATTATCGGTTATGTAACTCAAAATATTGATATTGCTGCATAATTTGTGGGATAATCGACATATTGAGCTTGCTAACTTACTAAAAAATCAAAATTGATTAGACACGCAATTTAGCTCTTAATCTGCGAGCCTGTTAAGTTTCGAGTTCAAAAATTCTCACTCTCTCTTTCACTGCTGGGAGCTTAGTGTGCATAATTATAACAATAAAGACGTAAACGTTGTAAATCCCACGGATTCTCATCGCCTCTCCCATTATGGTTTCAGCTTCCAGAAAGCGTGCTAAAAGAGCGATGGGGGAAAGAAAAAAGAATTTTTGTATTTGTTTGCTTGAATGGAGAGCATCAAATTAGCTCCTTAATCCCGCCCTTACAGCCTCCGCATCCGTCAGATGCTTTTCTCCACGCCTAATGTATCATTTCCGATGCCAAACATCCCCACCGATGGCACGTGACCTAACAATGATGACGTACTTCCAGTCAGATTATCCTGTAAGCCCGCAGAAAGATAAGCCAAAAGTTTTTATATTTTTCTACCAGGGTGAGAATTCGGGATTGTCGCAATGTCGGATTTAAATCCGAAAGATTTTGCTTCACGATAATAATTTATGTATAAGCCACGATAAATCCCATACTAAAATGGAAGGGAACGAGAGAGTATTAACGTTATTTAATTAAATAATCAATCTAACGTGTTAGCGAATCTCTGCAGGACTAAAGGATAAAGCGGACCTCAGGAATTATGCCCATTTTTGCCCCGTTTTTCGGCTGGTTTATATATTCTCCCATGTCGAATGGTTGAAAGCCGTTTGACAGAGGCACTTGATAAGGTAATCGGCGATTTAACAAACTGTGACAAGCGTTAAATTGCCGAAACGAGCCTCGTAGTTCAGCAGTCATGGGAACCAAGAAAGCACTGACTCACACCGATTGGTTCATGCAAAGAGAGTCAATGTGTAACGGATCCAAACCTATTCGCTATGAACCCGAAACGAATTTTCTACGTTGTCTCCATCTGCCATTGAGGAATCCGAGATTTTATACGTCGTAATCAAACTGTTTCTGAGAAATTAAAATATGCGAAAAATTCCTAAGGTCGAACTTAACCGATGGTCGCAGTTTCTCAAAAATATTGCGTGGTGTATCTATCTAAACGGTTATAAAAGCGATCGGTATTATCGATAGAGAACGATAGCTAGAGAAGACTAACCTGTTAAGGTTATCTTTAGTGCAGGCACTTGCTGGTGAGTTGCTGGTGTTGGCCTTTCTACCACGAACAATGGCCAAACGCCTCTAACATAACAGATGGCCGGAAACCGAAGCGATAAAAACACATGTTGTCATTTTGACTGAACACTTTCAGATCTGATTGGGTCCAACTGAATATAACCAAATTGACTACTGACTCTGTTGACCCCCTTCACTGCTCGCTGCAGTTATACAGAAAACTTCATGCGTGCAACTTCAGCAAACAATTCTCTCCTTTTTTTTTTTAAATTTTCTCAAGTTTTATATTTGTATAATCGAATGTGGAAGTTTAATTGAGTGCAATAAACACGCGATAATTTCTGCTTAACTGCAATCCTCCGCTGCCAATATGTCACTCATTATCTTAAATCAGTGCTGGATAATCAATTGTTTTGATGCCATATGTCACCCGAAAACCGACTTTTGCATTGTTTCTGACTTTTTTATTGTTTATTTGAGAATATTGATGTAAAATATGGGAAAAAATTTAATGTAACCAAACTCAGATAATGTAGTTTTCAGTTCCAAATATGGCGTCGTAGATATCAGAGAAGATGTAAAATAATAATATTTTATGTCAAAATAATAGATAAAAATGTTGAGTTTAGAGATGTAAAATGTAAGAGTAACAAGTTAAATGAGGTTAAAAAAACAAATCTATATAAGTTAGAAATTTAGAGAAGTATAATTAATGAAGCGCGTTTTTTTAATTTAATAATGAAGCTCTTATCTATGCTTAAAAGTCCTGCAAAAAAATTAATTTTAAAACTTTACTGCGGTTTGTTTGAGTTCGGGAAAGGAGATATTTTAAGGAGCGGCTTAATAAATCAACAGGTCTGTGTCGTTAATAAGTGTCACCTCCACTGTCAGAGTAGTCCGTTCAATGCTAGATTTCTATCCAAAGCGCATCAATAGTAACCCGCTACCAATCAAATCATCGACTTGACACTGCACTTCAACTCCCCGAGCGAACAAACATGACTCGAAACTCTTCTAAACCCTTCAATTCCCCGCTCCGAATTTATTAGTGCAGCAGCGGTCCCCATCCACCTGTCCTACAGATTACTAATCAGACTTTGTCTCTTCCGACTAAATTACTTTTATTGAATATCGGGAATTGTTCTTCCCGTCAAGTGCCCACTTGGTACTGCACCCAGGTAACCGCGATCCCCAACAAGGTGCCTCTGCTGCAGGTGCAAGACAGATGTGTTTCAACCCTATCGCGTTCAATTATAGTAGCCCTTCTGTCTTTGATGGAGACTGAGATTCAATAGGGCCATCTCGCCGGTTAATTAGGAAACTGCCTCGTTTCACAACATCCATATAAAAGAAACGACTGACTTTGGCCTCTTCACCTGTTTCGGGGGATGCTTTAGTAGTCTACACATTATTCCACCTGGTTAGGGTTGTTTTGGTAGAAGAACTCGATATGGGGCCCCCTAATGGCTATTTTTCAAATAAATTTAATAAAATTGAAATTTTTCTCTTCGCTTGGCTTTGCGGAAACTTCGACAGATCTCTAATTAAAAATGAAAAATTAAAAAAATAGCTTAGAACGATTGTTAACAGTTTGAAACTATTACAAGAACGTTGCATATTTATAAAAGTTTCAATTTATTATTTACCTATTATAACAAATATTTTTATTTTTTAAAGTTAATTTGGGATTATTTCCTAATTTATATTTGATTGTTAGAATTAATGCAAAATATAAGAGGATATTATCAAAAATAACATAATGCTGATCGCATAAGCCATTCATATTATTAATGAACCAAATATGCTTTAAGCATGGCATAAAAAAATGACTAAATCTAAAATATTTGGACCCACAAAATTTTATTAAAATAATTAAACAAACTTTTCATTTATTCCTTCTTTTTCTGATTTGACAATCCTGTTACTCCGCCCAATTGAAAGTAGCAGAATGATTCGTCCCTCTTCTCCCTCCCAGCGGCCTATAAAAGGGAAGGGGCGCGTGGTTACCGTTTAGTTGTCACGTGGACTGCCATTGGAACTGTCATTCTGGATATATCTATGTTTGTGGGTGAAGCTGGCTTCCATGTGGAACTGTCAGGTGAGGCTGACTTTCCTTCTTACAGTATATCTTACAGTTGTTAGGAATAAACCTGAGGATCTTTTTATAACGTAACAACTAGCCATATTATATTTATAAAGATGGTTAATTTTTTCCTCTCGATTTTCTGTATCTTGTAAGTATATCAAGAAGGAAATTCTAGCCTAGCTAGGGAGGGTGAATATCAAACTAATGTTTCTCCTTATCTTAAGGATCCAAACCTTTTGGAGCAGCGATTACTTCAGTCTCATCAATCTTGAGAGTATATCAATTACACATTGATTTGGACTACAAATCAAACTGCAATTTGGGTGTGCAGATGTGGCCTGCTTCGGTATAACAAGGGCGAGACGTTACAAAATGTAATACAATCTAGTACATTGTATCGGTGCAGCTTTCTTTGTCCGTCAGCCGTGTAGCCGGTATCCGGTAGCGTTTTGTGAGACCGAGTCAACCCCAATGTCTGTGACCACATGAGTAAACAAGTCCACAATGCCACTTTCTACTCCAATCTGTCTAGACTTGGAGACATGGTGATAACTGATTGCCCATCAATCCTTCACCATCTCGAGTGTAACTTAATATGACATCTTTACTTGTATGGCGGAAATTTGGGAGTTGTTCCACTCCTTCTTACGAAGCAAAGATTAACCTACATATAGTGATAGGCACAGAGTGAGGCTCTTTTCCAGTAAAAAGCTCTATTGTGCCACTTACATTCTCTAATATGTTCAACAAAGATAAGTTACAAATTTTACAATTCTAAACTAGAAGTTGACCTTATAAAACTGCTCACTCATGCTTTTGAGACCTTACATGCCCAAGAAACGTTGAGGAAGATGAACTGTTCTAGTCGAGTTAGTTTACTTTTTCCTTTGATTAGATGATGTTTAAAAATTTTATTATTTTTTATTTAATATAATCTTTAATAATAGATATTGGTCTATATTGGATTTAAATTTCGAGCCTTTAAGTCCGAACTTATAAATAAATTCAAGATAATATTGTTGTTTTTGATCATACGAATTATTATTGCTTTGAATTTATTCATCCCGAGGCCATATTTAAATCTTTGCATGATCGGTTTATTCAAAAATAATCTTACGATCTAGTTCTATACAAAAGAATCTAAGTTTGTTTTTGTTTCTTTATAGATCAACGAGGAAGAAACAATGACAGGAGATAGTCAACTGTCTGTTCCTACTCCCAGTACTTGCAATGAAGACAGCAATAGCAGTGACTATAATGACGCATCCCCCATGCTGTGGTCAGTCAAGTCAATGGTCAATGATGACACAAAGTCTAATGCTTCGGACACGGAAACAAACAGGAGGAAGAGATACAGCAAACCTCGTACGAGAAGCCGAAGCCCTTCTGGCATCATAAAAATAAAGAAAAACAGAAGGTTAAAAGCCAACGATCGTGAAAGAAATAGAATGCATATGCTAAACGATGCCCTGGATCGACTCAGAACCGTATTACCCACTTTCCCCGACGATACCAAACTTACCAAAATAGAAACTCTCAGGTTTGCTCATAACTACATTTGGGCCCTCTCGGAAACACTCAAGATGTGCGAAAACAAGGACCGTGAGAACATGGCGTTATACGGAAGTAAAGATGTTCCATCCTGTTCTTCTATTCACAACTTGGATGCTTCCCGATAGTTATTCCCCGGGTAGCATCCGTCAAATGAAAGTACTATACGAGTAGTAACATGGCCTAAGTATGCTTTAGCCTTTATTCGTGACCAAAGCTTATTGTGATACCGACAAACTTCCATCCATTATACCTAATGTACAGTTTCTATATGAATTATGTCCTCATATAGATCTATTTATTTTAATATGTATACTGTATATAAAATGTTAATAATAATAATTCTATATTCTAATATGATCATTTTGTGATGAATAGCTAAATAAAACATATTTTAATATTTTCCCCCTTGTTTAGTTTTAATTTTTATATTAAAACAATTCTTAATACATAAATACATCTATATTTCATGCAATTATAAAATAAAATATTATGAAATGCATTAAAAATCTAAAAAATAAAAATTTGACAATTTAGATATAAGGACGATCGTTAACGAATATCTGGATTCCCCAGAGAATCTATAAATAGAATATTTGAGGATTTTATTGGAAATTTTTAGATATTATTATTGATATATTATAAAATAATTTAATTATGGAGTATTATGATGATTTTTATTTATATAATTCATTAAATTTGGTTTATATAAATACTTGACGGAAGATAAAGTGATATTTTATTCTTGATATTTTAATATCAAAGGCTCTTAGATAATTAAAAATAAATTATTTTTAAATAGTTTTAAAGATAATTGTAAAATATGCCATTCATCATGAAAAGATCCCCAATAACATTTTTATTGAATAGTTTAATAGATAAGCAATCTGTGGTAGTCTTTCCCACTTCTAGCGTGTTTTCAAAGGAACAAAGCCAAATTCTACAGATCTAGTGCACATATTTGTATGATTCCCAGTAAGTGCAGTATAAATTTATCTATGGCTTCTTTTAGACGAATTCGCTAATTATAACGACTACAATGGGCCGCCTTCGGTATAAATTTACTTAGTTAAGGTGTACAATGGGCCGCCTTCGGTATAAATTTACTTAGTTAAGGTGCCTGCACACTCGCAGATTTTTTTCTTTGCTCACTTTTCATCAGGGTCGTCAATTTATGTGAGAAAAGTGTCTAGCTAATGAAGTCGCCACTTCGCAGACTAGAAAAGTCAACACAACTAGCAAAAGACTGTTAGCTTTAAGGCCAGGACAGGCACGTGGCCAACTGAGTCCCGACAGCCTCATGGGCCTCCCTGGGTGTCACACGACACAATGGGAGTGACAGATAGCAAGCTGACACCGCTGCCTGACCAGCTCGCTCATTAACAAAATGAACTGAGCGTCACAATAACACTGGGGACACTGACGCACGTGACTAGCTATGATTTGAAGACAAAATCTCTGCGGAACTCTCCCCCCTCGGGATGCTAAAAATTAGTGGGTCCTCTTTAGTATTCTTTTAAAGGAGTGATTAGGTAGGAAGGCAAATGCTTGGGGTCTATTTACTAAATTATACTGGCTACAGTAAAACATTATGAGCTATGTTCATTTAACGAGTTTCTTTTTCATTGCCCTTTTCTCATTTTTAATCATAGTAATACGCGACATTAATGATGGAAATTTATGGTGTCTTATGTCAAAATTACTAAATCTTAATAGCCAAAAATTGCATTGTAATGGCGGAATCACAAATGTATTATATCGTTTAATATCTTAGTTTATACTTATCGCTAAAGTCAACCTGTTAAGAAATATTCACGCTTAAGAAATTTTAAAACTGTAAGCGAGACTAATTAGAAATTAATTAACCTCAAAAGAGGAAAAAAGTGAAGCTAATGAAGCAGCTCTTCGATCAATGTCAACAGAATTCATTGAGAGCAAATTAAACTTCTTTTTTTTTTTTATTAAATCAAAAATTTATTCCAGAATTAAGCTCAAATCTCTAGACTATGCTGTAAATCTTTTATGTATTCATATATTCCTGTGTGATTTTCCGCTTTAGTTTTCGGAAACTATCCATAAAGTCAGGTAGTGGGAAAAACGCGAGTTTTGATTGACGTACGAAATGGTGCGATGCTTCCAGGTGGCAAATGTCCGTCTTGGTTAAGCACCATTAACTCTTCGATAAACTACCAGAACTTCCAAAAAATATACCTTCCGGGACTCTCGAGAATCCATATTTTCGTTTATGGAGATGTATATACTTAGCGAGGCAGCGGCTAGTCTGCCTTTCGATATATTTTGTGTGTAATATAGCTTCGAGCTATGGCAGACGATCCATTAAACAGTCGAAGTCACGTACGTTTACCCAAACACATAGTAGCTACTGTCATTCATGTAAAACAGGCAAATCGATACGATTGCCGATAATGCTAATCGACGCCATGTCTCGAGGCCATAATAGAAAAATGACACTTAATTCAGACATTAAATGACATTTATTGCTTATGATTCATATTAATTATAAGAAAAACATATTCCCCTCTGAGGGAGGGAGGAGAAAAAAAAAACAATTTATAAAAATGGGGATAAAAACAAAATTAAGCTTCTTCAAACATCAACACGCTCTACTTGCGATAAAATTTTATTAATCAGAAAAAAATTTTATATCAACATGATTTATTGATTTTAATTTTTATATTGATTTATTATATAATAATTAATTAAATTTCATAACGATTTATAATTTTTATAAATTACGTTTCGCCCGGAGGATTAACTACCAAATCTAGGGGACGATTTTCCGAAATAGAAAATTGACACCAGGCGGCTTTAATTACTTTTCGAGTTTTGAGAATATAGACGTGACGTAATTTTCTGCGTTTTTAACCATTATTGTTTTCGATGTCACACCGAATTATAAAAATTTTTTTAAAAAGTTTAAATTATTCAAAAGTAATATAGAATGATTTAAAAAAATGATCTGGCCGTTTAAAAATCTACGACAAATTGATGGTTTGTAACAACTTAACAAAGGCTGTTACAATAGTTACTCTCCCGCTTCCCCGTTTGAGAATAGGGTACAGCGTGCTTTCCACTCGGCTGTTCACGTTCAATACATCACCGTTGTTCCCTCCGTACTGCTACAACGTCTACTTCTTTTGTACGCCGCAACAACCGTAGCACAACGTCCTGTTTGGTTACAAGACGACATTTCCGACAGCACCTACTCTCCACACACATTCTCTCTCTCTCCTCTTTTCTTCCCTTCCAAATTTCAAAATTTTGAGGATGCCTGCCACTTTACCGTTTGCATATTTGGAATTCCTGTTTTTTATGAATTGGCTACTGGTAATACTTCTGTATTTATCGATTAGATTCGCTCAGTGGGACCATTCGCTTTGCTTCCTCCCATTTCGATTCTTCACAAAGAGCGAGGCCAACAGGTTGAGATAACATTGACTCTTACAATCATTCGGGTTAGTCGATCTTTTTTCCCCCTACCAAACCTTTAATTTTATGAGGTCTCTTCAAGGTGCTTTCCAATGTCAGAAGTGTTTCTGAGGTTATCGGGTAGAGAGAGAGAGAGAGAGAACATTTCATAAAATACTCGTTTGCGGTAAAATTTATGATGGATAAATTGCTCTCATCAAACCCCATATTTATGATCAAAAATTAATTGTATTACGTAATGGCTTTGGTAATTTAGTTAAAGCTTATAAAAACGCGGAACGACAAAGTTTGTCATCTCGCCGTGCAAAAAAAATTACCTTTTCAAAACTGGTAAATGGATTTTTAAGATGAGGATTAATCCCCGATTGAGTTTAATAACGATATTGCACACATCTGTGAGCTTTACTCACGTGCGATTGACTTTGCAGAGTCCTTCGAAAATAAGTGTCTTTGTTACGGGAACAAATTTCTTTACCGCAGTAATTATATTACTCGGTGGTACCCATCGGGATTAACTATTGTTTGGCATCAAACCGAGTGGCCACTTGGACAGAATGAGGGTGTGTTCTAGTAGTTCTTATATTGATAGCTGGAAACAAATTTAAAATGGTTTTGTGTTAGCCGGCCGAAGGGGACCTCGAGTGAGATTAGGGACCTATTGATGAAGATTTGGGGGCTTCAGCCGCGTTCGGGAGAAGGGATTTAAAATCCACAATGGGCTACACGCAGGTGTGAAGATGGACTCGCTAATTCGGTTCCCCTTTACAAAATTGGTTACTGTTTAGTGCTTGGTCGGTCTTGCATAATCATCGATACAATGCGATAAATTTAGCGTTTCATTACGCGTTTAATGTTTGTTTTCAAAAATGGCGACTGGCCAGTACGAAAAACGCGCTGTTAAGGGTTGAAAACAAACTATATCGAGCACTTCTAATTGCTAAATAACCGAATATCGTACGGTTTGAGGAAGAAGAAAAAAATTTTAGTAATGTGCATCGTTGCAGTTTGCACTTCAAATTGTTTGCTATAATACAATACGTTGGGGAAATTAGACGGTCCCTTCAACTAGGACAACTTGTTATGCGGCATGTTGGGCCACCCTGCTGAGCTAAAGGGGGACCCAGCTGGTCTACTGACGTCACCGCTAACACGTGGGACATGAAAATCTAATTAGAAGCACGTGACACAACAATCTACTATTTAGTTGATCTCTATAGGTCGTTGGTGGTGGCCAAATTCCAATCAATCGTGATTCATACGTCATGAATGTCAAACCATTGAGCATCTTGAGATAAAAACCAAATAACAGATTGTTAAGTGGTTTCGGTTGCCAATATCGAGTTAAAAGTTAAAGGATCCACCAAAATTGATATTCGACTTCAGAAAAATCCCAAATAAATGTAACACGACAGAGATTATAAAAGCTAAAAAGTTTTTATTGAATATTCAAAAGGTGTATTTATGAAAGAGAGCAAGGACATCCAACGGTGTCTTTGCAAGGGCAATCTGTATAGAGGACATTGTAACTGGACTTTGTATAAGAATGAAAAAAAAAAGCGTCCCGGCTCATCATTCAAAATGTCTGACATTATCCATTGTTACAAACACAATAGGAGGTGATAGGGATGTCCCGGAAATACATAAATTGTCTTAGTCATGTATAGAATTGTGTACTCTAACGACACAAACATTGTCCGTGAAAAATGTCAAATTCGACCCGGTGAATCTTTTAACAACAGATTAATATTATGCGTTTAATGCTCTTCTCATTGTTAAATAACATTAAATGTTCGATACAGGGATACACTTCCGAGCATACGGATTCAGCGAAACGTTGCGCCAAACTCGCGAATAAATCACACTTAACAAAAATGTCCCACACGAGAAATTCTTTTCTTGAGCGGGTAACTGGAGATGATAAAGTAACAATAACTGGGGAAGAAACTGTTGCAAGTCGAAGGTGCACCATCAAGGTCTGATTTCACGTTAGAGTCTGGTGTCCCCTGAGAGTAGCTCTTTTGATGAGGGACGTCCCTCTGAATACAATAACCGGCAGCAATAGCCCTAGGCCGTGTCTGCACAATGATAGAGATCATTAAAGATTAGGTAGGAAAAGATTTGTGTGAAATATTAGCCAATCCTGTGTGTTTCGGGAAGGACACAATGAGCAACTTTGAAGCGATTAAGGATGGCAAAATGGGCTTAACCATTCAATATTTTCGTTGGTTGAATAATGATAAATATTCATTTGCTGATTTCTATAGGAGGATATTACCATTCTTCTGTAGACATCACATCGAGAGGTTTTTTCCCGAGGATTCCGATTTATGAGTAACACCTATGACAAAACCAGTAACTGATCCCATCGTTGTAGTTCTTCAAAATAAAATTTCGACTTTTTATCAGATTTTCAATCGGATTAATAGCGAATTTCCGTTTCTTAACAGTCTTAAAGCGCAAACTTTATTCATTTTCTTCGCTCGTGATGATATACGATATTTAAAAATGCAGTAATCACACGCACACACAAATCCACTTAGGGCTACACTGCGATGCATTAATCGCCCTACGACGGGTTCACCAGTTAATCTTGGCTTATAACAAATCAATACTTTTCCACTTAATCCTTCGGATTGGAACGGGGTCGAACATTAAACGAATTATCTGCTAATTGAGAATCTCCCGCATTGTGCCAAACTATATGAACTTTTCTTGTTAAATAAGTAAAATGCATTGGAAGGGGGAGAGAGAAAGAGACCAGTGGTAATTTAATAGTGCACAAGCAAGAAGTAGGTAGACGACAATTACAAACAAATTTGTTTTCGACTGACTGCAGCAGTTGGTCAGATAATACTAGGAGTGGTCGAGTCATAAAGAAATACCGTGTGGCCACGTGGTGCACCCATAGTACCCACCTCCCACAGCTGGTGCCTCAGTCATCTCAAAATGTATAGAGGTAGTTAATGATCCATAGTATGTAGACACAAATCTTTTGTAGCTACATTACCAGTCACCCATCTCCTTGTGATTGCGAAATTAAAGTCTTTTTGTTACTACATAACAAATGTTCATGGTTTGACATGCCATAGAAATTTTGATTTTTTTCACCTAAACAATCATTTGATGCTTATTTGATTGTTGCTGTAAATGCATATCTTCCTAAAATTTAATAATTTATCAGCAGCATAAAACATACTATGCAATAGCTTCCATAACACAGCTTAATCATCATTTATGTTTTTTTTTTTTTTAAATTTTTTATATTTGGAGTTCAAGAATAGCTTTATTTTCTTATTTTCTAGCTAATTTTTCAAAGAATTTACAAATAAATATGCTTGAAGATATTTCAGCATATTTTATTTGTAACATTTAAGTCTCAGACAGATATTATCCATCTGTCTGAGACTTAAATGTTGAATCAATTTAATGATTTTGTTATTCGAATGTTATATAAATATTATGGATAATTCATTTATATGATATAATTATTTTTCAAATTCAAAATTTAATTTTCTGTTCAAAATAACTTATATATCGAATATTAAAAATGAAATATATAAAATAATCTTAAATAAATTTTTAAAATTTTAATAAAATCAACTGTACAGTGTAGACTATGCTAAAAATATACAGATAAATCAATACATGCATGCTATGAGATTACATAACTGTAAATTAGAAATAATTTCTTATATTTGCAATGACAGTAATCTAAAATTATTATTTTTTTAAATAATGTACTTATAACTTCAATTTCAAAAATATATAAAATCACCTTATTCACTGATTTTATATAAAAATTGATCAATCTTTACGATTGATCAATTTTTATATAATGCTTTCATCTCTTAATTTTAAAATCAGTCACAACCTTTATAAAGTACACACGCATCGACTTTATGTATGGTAGTGGAAAAACTTCGGAGACGAACTCTCTGAGAATTTGCTATTTCACCAGGAACGGTATCCGCCCACTTATCTGGAACTTTTGTATTTTTGTGTGTATAGAGATGAATATCAAACGGACTTTTAAAGCCAGAATTTTTTATAATCATGGTTATGTTTTTATAAAATTAAAATAATAATAATAATAATAATAATAATAATAAAACCTCCAATAGTACTGTTAAATATCCACGCTTCAGTGTAGTTATATTTTATGCAAATAATATCTATTAAATTGGAAAATATATCAAATCTATGTCTTAATATTTTAGAAAATATTTATTTTGTTAAAAATTATTATTTCAGTACTTTATCTTTATGCGTAATAAATTATAAATAATTTATGATTTTTTTTGTTTAATAAAATAATAATAATTTGGACAATTATTTTTGATTTATTCCTTTAAAATTATTCGTTGGAATTTTAAATGTCGATGTTATAAGTATCGATATATCGATATATAAATCGATAAATCGATATATTATATCGATAAATCAAATGTATCTAATATAAAAGTATCGAAGTACCAGTTACATCTTTATATGTAGCAGATAAGGATTAGTTGTGGGTTTTTAAACATTCTCATTGCATTTTCAACAAAGTAGAAATCGTATAAAATTGAATAATGGAAAATTTCTAATAATATATGAATTGATAGTATCGATTCTTTGTAAAAAAACCAAAGCTTTACCCCCAACAACGCTGGAGGATCTGGGTTCAAATCCGGGTCCCACACCTCCAGTTTTTCAGGATGGGTCCGGGTCCGGTCCGTTGAACCCCACCCTTCAACCATCTGGAT
Source organism: Olivierus martensii (assembly GCA_000484575.1). NCBI lineage: Eukaryota > Metazoa > Arthropoda > Arachnida > Scorpiones > Buthidae > Olivierus > Olivierus martensii. The sequence continues at coordinate 93,850 of AYEL01087537.1, read as the reverse complement.
GACCCATCATGGGTGTTGATCATCCTGTGATCTGATGAGTTTTATAAGTGGTTGCCGTCAGATACAAAATATCCCCTGAGGATATGGCGGCTTAATCTAACTAACCTAACTTAACCATTGTAAAAACATGGATTGGATAGATCAAATATCAATATTTTTCAAAAACTGTTTCATCTCTAGCTATATCTATGGTGGTTCAACTATAAAATGAAAGAATAAGATTCAACGCCCTGACCTCAAAAATTTTTTAAGTGTGGAACGGGAATTGAACTCGGAATATTCGGTATAGAAATCCAACATTGAATTTTCTTGAATGATTAAATTAAATATTTGATAATTCTTTTATTAAATTTAGATGATTTGAGAATTCATAATTAAAAATGAGATTCATCAAAACCAAGAGCTTTGAAGAACTGATGGTTCTTAGTTCTATCGCTATATACAGTAATGTGTTACTTCATTAACAAATGGCACTATATGTAATTAGTATGATTAAAATTATTATTATTTTTTAAATTTTGATGTAACTAGATCGATATATTACGTCAGAATTGTTATTAATAAAAATTACAAATTTTTATCCAATTAAACTTTATAATTTATTTATTTAATTATTTATTCTAGATATAATTTTTATTCAATCTTTGATTTGAAGATAATTTGATTAAAACTGAAATACTTCGGTTTTATACTGAATCTATTTATTCTGCTTATCTGTCATGTTGTTTAACAAATGTCCTGTATAAAAAATCATAAAATAAATGGAGTCTTTTATCAGTCAGTCTTCTTCATTATTGATTTTTGTGAAGAAAACTTTTAAAATAAATTAAATTTACTTGTTAAATTCTTATAAAATGCTCATTTATATCTGTATATCTATCTGTTATTTATCCTTACCAATTATGGTAAGGATAAATAACAGATTATTCAGGGGTATAATGGTGTACTAACTTTTAATATTGTATTATCCTTACCAATTATGGTAAGGATAATACAATATTAAAAATTAGTACATCACCATTATACCCCAGAATAATAAAAAATGTTAAAAACAGTAAATTAAATTAATAAAATTATTTAATGCTCATAAATTGATAGGATTTATGAGAAATATCATTATAATAAAAATTTTTTGATTTCACATTTTTGAGTTTTTTAATTATTTGAAAAAAAACTGTTTCATTGGACAAGAAAGCTCGAAAAAATTGTAATTTATTGATGATTTTATTGTAAACAGATTTAGAAAATAGCTCTGTTTACAGTAAAATAATCAATATAAATATATTGATCAAATGTTTTATGTTCAGTTGCAGAAATTTAATATACTATGTAAGGATCCCTGTAAGGATACACCTAATAGTTTTCTAGATGCTGACAAATCAGAGAAAGGATGGGGAGAATGATAAAAGTTATCATATGCATCATACAATAATTAATTAATCATTCAAACTCAATTAAAATGTAGAGAAAGTTTATTTATATGTATAATAGTAATTTTTTGTCTTCTCTCTATCAATATATAATTGAACAATGGACGAATTATGAAATCTGATAAACCGAATTAATTTTTGATCTAAATCTAATCAAGTTACACGTGTATCGAGTTTAACGAACATAGTTTTTGGTCGAAATTAAAAATGTTTAATTTTTTTTTTTTCGACCGTGCGTGATAAGATTAATAAATGGAATTTTCCATTTTGCGTAATGTTTTGGATAAATATAAATAACACAGAATTCTCCAAAAATTCAAATCGTATAAAATATATATAAGAAATTCTTTAATGTCTTACATAATAAAAATATCACATATTTTTTGAATTATTTTTTAAAAAATAAGTCAATTAAAATTGCAATAAGTTTCTTGGAAATTTCTCTAACATCTTGTTTAAAAAATTAATTATGAACAATATTTAAGCAAGGATTAAGCAAGGATAATCTTTATTCAAAATTCTTCATTGAGTTAAAAGCTAAAATATAAACAAAAATTCTCTTTTATTGTTCATGATCATTGAACATGTTGAAAGTTATTTTCTACAATAGCGAATGTATCTTTCTACAACATTTTAGAATCATTTCCTGCAGTCTTTTCTTCTATTTTTGCTTCTAAACCGCTTTAATTGAGCATCTTTAAAACATTTTTTCCTATCACCAACAATACTGTTCTAACGAAATCCTGTAATAGGTTCATGTTTTCGTTCAACTACAATGAGATATTGGAAAGATGATTTCAAGCCAGAGAACAAATAATTATTTTCGAATATTTTATCCCTCTAAAAAACATATTCGTACATTTATTTGCATGTTTTTATACATTCAAAACTACTGTAGTAGATAATATTTTTCATTATCTTCTTATCTTCTAAGATGCATTTTTCATATTCTTCTTCAATAAATTCAGAAATTTTAAGAGGATTTCATTCAGGCTGAAGGAAAGAAAATTTGCGAAAATTGTTCCAGGAATAATAAAATACCAAATGCAAAATAGAAAAGTGTGTAACTTTTGATTCTTAAGTTACAAAGACAGACATATAAACACACAAACAAACTAAACTATGTAACAATTATTCTAACTTAAGTAGCATAATTTTATTTACTAATATTTATATTTTCTAAAAATGCTATTTCAATTTACGGATATATTTAGAACAAAGCTTGAAGGTACTGTCTTTGTTTGAATTATTATTAATTATTAATTCAAACAATCATTTTTAATCAATTATTAATAAATTATTATTTCTTTTCCTGCATTTACCCCAGAAATGATTAATTTTGCTAACATAGAATTCTACAATTATATAAAAAATATAACATCTTAATAAAAATCTTATTAATGTAATGAGATTTATATTATTTAAGCTTCACTATAATATAAGTAAGTTATCAATGTATACATACTTCCCAAATTTGTACAAATATAGAAAAAGAAAACAGTTTTAAAACATTAAAAATTTATTATTAAACATACCAATCATACGATTCTACTCTACATTCCTTCCAATAATCTTATTAAAAACTATTAGTGATAACAAAATATTTTATTTTCATTTATATTATTACTTTATTTTTTTGGTTATTTATTTTATCTATGCAGTTTGATAATCTTGTATAAGACGAAGTACTGTATATTAATAGGGATTTCCTTATCATTGATATTTTTGTTACATGAAAGATAGAGTAACAAAATATTTTATAATTTTTATAGTAATTTTCCGATTTAATTTGGTAAAATATTGTTTATAATTAGCGTTAATTTTGTATTTTTCTGTATAAAAATGACATAACAAGACAACTGTAAGAATAATGAAAGAAAGCATTCATATTTATGTCTTTAATATGTGCATTTATAAATTAAGAATGCTGTATATTGATAAAACGTTAAATTAGCTTTATGCAGATAAAAATAGTTTGTTTTTAGAAATAATGTTTATAAGAGTTTCTTTCTCAACAGTCATTTTTCTGCTCTTTGTTGTTTTGTTGTTATGGCACAGAACGGCAGTGTCTTCTGTTCTGGACTGCATCAGATACGAAACAGAGATCTCGTTCCTTTCTCGATTGTCTCTGATCATTTTAGATATCATTAGAGGAAGGTATGCGCTTTAACTACTCTTCCTAGTTACTGGGAGCGAAACTACTGTAATCTAAGACCTAGGTGCTATTATATCTGTAGATGAAGAGCAAAAGAACTTAGTCTAGCAGCACTCGACAGTGTCGAGCTCTTTTTTTGAGTCGAACATACCTCAGAAGTTTCTCCTCTAGTGTTAAGATCTATCGCCATTAATTTTCGCTATGCTGTGGGTTGTCTTTCTGATTTTTTGGGACTAGTTGTTTGCAGCGATAAACGTTGCTTATTTCAACTATATTCCGATTGCTTATCCATACTTTGCACGAATGGTATAGGGAGTAGGAATTTTTTCCCTACGTTTTGTGGACACAGAAGTGGAGGATACGTCCGCCTCCTTCAGTCGTAAATGATTAAAGTCGAGTTATATCTCACAGAAAATATCCGTATAGTAAAGTAAGGTGTAGCTGAGCCTGTTAAGCATTTAGAATCATTCTTTGAGGACAATGTTTACAGAATTAAATGAACCTAAATGAGCATGATACTCGGGAATTAAACTTTGATCTCTTGAAAAGAATTGCAAAATGCTGCCATCTGATTGATGAATCAAGAATAAACAAGTAGCAAATTAAAGTTTGAAGCATTAAAACTCAGGTCAATAGGAATAAGAGAACAGATTTCATTGTCGGATCGGTTGTATGTGGATTTTTTTCATTATAACAGATATTAAATTGAACCTGCCCTATGTCTAATTACTTGTCCTTAAAGTACTCTCGGCTAACAGAGCATAGGTGTCGGATGCAATAGGTAATCTATTGGAGTGAAAATTATCCAGGCTTATGGCGATCTCAATTGAAAGATTACAGAGTCTCAAAGTACATTATTCTTGGAATTCCCCTCTTGGAAATTTCGTTCACTACTGCATTCGAAATAAAAATTGTGATTCGCTCATTAAATAATAAATTCCTATAAGTTTTAATCTAAATTATATAAAGAAGTATTAAATAGGGAACAGTTTCATTCTAAATCACACTTAGCAACAGCTTTGTTTATATAACAGATTCCCAATTAATCAGGCAGTCCGAAAATTAATTTCCTTGTATATCCAAAAGATACTCAAAATCTCGAAATAATGGATATTATGCATATAATATTAAAAAAATAAATAAATTGTGTACATATAATATTTATAGCATATTCAAATGTTCTGTTATTTTATAATTTATTGAAAAAGAAACAAGAAATTTGTTCAGATTCTGCAAGAAATTATTGCAGAATCTGAACTTGTACATATAATATTTATAGCATATTCAAATGTTCTGTTATTTTATAATTTATTGAAAAAAAAACAAGAAATTTGTTCAGATTCTGCAAGAAATTATTGCAGTATTGGTAACCTATATAGCCAATTATCTAAATTATAACAAATCTGGACGTTTAAAAATTTTTCATAAATCACTTCTCAGATAAAATATTGATAGCTTCAACTTTCGCTCATGCGCATTAGGATCCCCGAACCCAGTAAGGAGGAATTCTCAGAATGTCGGCTTCTGGAGATAGAGAACTGCAGGTGATGGTAGTTGTGGTGGAAATTCGCGCATGAGCATTAAAGTCCATGATAGCATGTCTAGAAATTTAAGATTTACGCATGCGCATTAGGATCAATAGTTTAGCGGGTCCCAGTATAAAGAAATCACAGATTGATATATAGGACATAGATTTTTTTTTACATTTTTCTGCGCCTCTATCCAATCGGAGATTACTAAGGGGTGGAGCCAGTTCCAACCACGAACTGTACCCACACCCGTGGAGGGAGAACCGGATGGTGAATGACGGGGATCGCCGGGCCGGGCCCATACCCAGAAAAAACTTTTCAGGAGATGCCGCACCCGGGACGCTAACCCGGTTCCTCCTGCGTGCATGCCAGCGCGTTACCACTCGACCATCCTGCCGCCTATAGGACATAGACTAAGAATGCACCCTAGGGCCATAAAAAATGGCCAAATAAAAAAAAGATCTGTTGTCGTAGACATCCGAAACTTAGACCTTTGTAACGATACCCTATTTATAGAAATCGGTACAGTGGTTCGTCCGAAAAAGAGACTCCAGCCAGCCACGTTTGACTAATTATAATATAGAAGATTATTTAAATAACTGAAAAGGTAAATCGATAGTTTGTTAATTGCCAATTTCATATAAAGAAAATTTCAAAGTTTGGTCTGGAAAAAACAAGCAAAAGCATTATATACAAGATTAAGGTTATTCTAAATAAATGAAAAATCTCAAATTTGACAGATAAGAAACAAATGTTTCGTTTTTGGTTTATTTGGGCACATAGTGACCAGGGGCTAACTAGTTCATGAATAGTCGAATATGCAAATACGGAATCCGCGAATAACAAGAATTGACTGTAAAATTTTTCATGATCTAATTTATTTTCATTTTCAGTATGATTCACTTAAACAGAATCATCATCATTTATCAATTTTTTCAGTTTATAAATAGTTACAATATTACTGTAATCTAAGTGGATTTTCAGATAATTCAGTTATTTATTACCTAATTCCTAGATTTCAAATATTCAAAATTCCTGTAATCTGAATATCTATTAAAAATGAACAATAGATTCTGAAATATAATTATTCTATTAATTTTTATTAAAACATAATATTATATATAAACAGAAATTCATCATAACATTAAATTTATTGTTATATTTATTTGAAAATAGGATGGGTTTACACCGTTGGCAGTTGCTCTTCAACAAGGTCATGATAAAGTAGTTGCAGTTTTATTAGAAAATGATACTAAGGGAAGAGTACGTTTACCAGCTTTACACATAGCTGCTAAAAAAGATGATTGTAAAGCTGCTGCTCTTCTTTTACAAAATGATCATGATCCTGATGTCACATCAAAAGTAAGAATTTAAATATTTTTTAATTGAATATGATGATTATTATTAACTTTCTTGTGAAAAAAAATGAAATCAAAAATGTAAATGAAATTACAGATGAAAAAAAATTAAAATAATTAAATATAAATTTGAATTAACAAAATGTAATAAGAATTTAATATAAGTCTAATATAATTATCTTTCATTAAATTTGATAGGTTGTATTTTATAAAATTTGTCTGCAAATCAAAATTACATAAACTTGAAAATTTTATAAGCTCTCATTATAAATAAATTGATACACTTTTTACAAATAAAATAAAGTTTCAATTATCCAAGATTGGATTATCCAGGTTTTGGATTAATTAGGGGAAGAAAATCTAATTTTTGATGTTTAATTATTGGTGTTGTATTTTAGATATAATATCTAAAAGATTAATAAATAGCACAAATTTGTTTCAATATTATATCTTAAATAATTGATGATCAAAATTAGAATATTAATTTACTTAAAAATCCCAATTTCGCAATAATGTGCTTTCTATTGTGTATCAATTATCAACTATTTTTACAGTATTCATTTTTTACTGTAGCATTAAACAGAAATAATCATATATTTGTTCATTATTTATGTCATACCACTTTTATCAAATTCCTGTTGTAATATCAAATTTTGTAAATTTCTATCTAATTGCCATATTTATTTCTCCCTTCCTGAGATTTAGAAAAAAAATTAAGAGAAAAATTTTTGTAAGTTTTCTGTCTTGATTTTTTTTATTAAAATTTATAGCTACTAGCAAGTATCAGAGAAATTTTAGAAGAAAATTTTGTTATTGTGAATTTTTACAGAAACATTATTCAAATGTTTTTGTGGAAATTCACAATAATGGAAAATTTTTTATATATTGTGTTGAAAGATATCAAAATAAAACTAAAATACACAAAGTTTTGCCACAGTAGACTGAAAAGAAATGTAATCAATCAACATTGATAAAGACTTCTGGTAAAGAATATCATCACATAAATTAACTTTGATAAGTTCAAGTACAGATAGTGCTTGGTTTATAAGTTCCTGCTTGAATTTTTTCTCAAATATGAATAACCAAAAAAAAAAACTAAAATATGAACATTAATTGCAATAAATAAATGCTAAAAATTCATAAAAAGACATTTCAAATTATAAATGCAGCTATACAATTCAATTTAACTGGTTTTATAGTAAAAACTTCATCCTCTTCTATAAAATCAGAAAAATCAAAATGATGGCTCAGAAATGGAAGTAGCATGTCCTCAGGTTTTATTAGCATATTATATAAATAACTTCCATTTCTGGATTATGCCTAAGGGTAGTATATCTGTATTGAAGTTCATCTACTTAATTTTTATAATAATAAAGAAAAAAAAATTCTTTGATATTTATGTGACATAAAATTTCTTTATGAATTTGTTGATTTTAAAGACTATGTTTTCATTTCTTTAGATAAATCATTGTTTAATCATAAATTATTGATTTTGTTGGTCTTATTTAATTTTATTGTGTATTATTGTTTATTTAAATAAAGGCCAACAAAATCAATTTGCATTGCTGAGAATGGAAATCCTGATTTTAACTTTATATCTATGGGAAATTAATTCTTAGTTTATGAGTTTTTACTTTATGAGCTCAACAATGAACTAACTCATAAAGTAAAGAATTACTAATACAGGATATAAATGAATGATGATTCATAAATTTAAAGAATTATAAAGAGTGATATAATGAACATTTTTCATTAAGGAACCCGTAATTGGAAATGCAAAATGGCAGCTCCACAGTGCTATGAATTGTCTGATTTTCTGTCCTTGTGATAGAGAATGACATAGGAGTAAGTGAAGAGTATTGTCTATGAAACACTGGTGAAAACAGTGGTTGAGCTTCCTGAACACATCTTTGCAACATTTCACAGCATCAGAGGTGGGCATGGAATCTTCCAGGCAATAAGACAAAACATGGTTCATCATTGCACACTGTAATGAAGTTGGTAGACATCATTTTGAACATTTGCTAATGTAAAAGGAAATAAAGTTCCCCATGCCTACATTCTCTAACTTGTTTTATTTCTGACGATTAGCAGTGACATGACTTATAATCCTATTAGGGCTGTGAAGCCGCTCACCATTTCACATTTCTAATCGTGGATTGTTTAATGAAAAATGTTCACTAAATCATTCTTTACAATTCCTTAAATTTATGAAATTTTCTGTTTTTAATGTTTTCTGTGTTAACAGGAAATCCCTAATTTATTAATGTAAATCTACAATCTAATGTAATGACTTACATAAATTAGGTATGTGTATTTATCATAAATGTGTGTTAAGTATGTGTTTTTTACAATGATAATTATGACAAAAAAATTCATACTTAACATTTGCAGCTATCAATGGTTTTATTAAATATTGGCACCCATACCAGGTACATCTCTCTTCAATTAGCTGTTTCATTTAAATTTAAGAATGTTTTTGAATTTTTTAATAAAATTAAATGTCATAAAAAAATTCATCTTAAAGTATTTATAACAAGTAGTCTATCTACATATTTCAAGAAAAGTTAAATATGTAGATAGGAAGCATTCATAAACTATGTCATATTGTTTCAAATACTTTTTGACCATCCCTTCCCTTCAACCATTTTTTGCCATACAAAGCTTGGCTCCCAGACTATAACATCACAAATTTGAAGATCCATTCTCTTCTATTTAAAATTTTTTCTCCAATTTTATGTAAAAAATACAAAAAATAAAAATTACTTTGCACTAGTACTTTATTACATAAATTATTTAATTTCAAAATAAACCTTCAACTGATTGAATATAAATGTCTTAGAACAAAATATATGTGCAACATTTCATAACAAACACATCTCCAAATATATTACATTTTTTGTTTTAAAACAATTAAGCATAAGTATTTTATATTTTATAAAAGAAGTCTCTATGATTAGAAAAATTTTTATATTAATAGAGATGTTAAACATAATTTTTTTATAGTGTGATATAATTAGCAGGACTTCTTTTTTCTCTATATCATTTATCATCACAAATCTACTATACCCTTGAATATAACCTTTAAATTGATATTTTAAAAGTTTTCTTCAAAAATATAATTAAAAAATAAAATTCGTCGAACCTCAATTTTCTCAAATTTATATAGTATATTTTTTAATTAAACAGAATTTAAAGTGAATAAAATTTGAATAAACTATGTATAAAACAAGTAATATGTATGGTTTTGATTATCTTACAGAGGAGAAAAGGAAAAAAATATAGGGGCACCAAAATCTGGTTCGTATCAGGGCCCGAGATTCTCTCGGTATCCCTGGTAATATGACATAGTTTATGTATGCATTCGTAATTGAAAATTTAAAGTTATTTATTTCAGTGGCTAAATATAAAATTATTCTTATTATTTATTGATTTTCATAAACCCTTTAACTATACAGGAATATCTTGTAAAATGCAATGCCATATAATAGAGGATTCATAATAGTGCAGTTTGTAATTTGCACCTAAGGATTTAATTAGTGTACAATGGTTCACTATAATGAAATTGTTTATCACTATATACTTAATATAAAAAATTTATTAAACATCTTATGTTAAAAATTTAAAAATACTACTGTTTAACTATCTGGCAAACAGTGGGCTACAGTGATGCCACATCTCTTCTTTTTGCCATTTAATTATTATAATATTTTATTTCATTAATTAATCCGTTTGCCCCTGAAACATTAAAATTCCCCTCAGGTAGAATTACCTCGTGGCCATGGTTGAGAACTACTGTTCTAGAATAATGGAACAATAATTTCCATTTAACTAAATTAGGCATACCTATTTTTATCCATCTAAATAATTTACTTATTTTATTTCATTAATTAATCCGTTTGCCCCTGAAACATTAAAATTCCCCTCAGGTAGATTTACCCCGTGGCCATGGTTGAGAACTACTGTTCTAGAATAATGGATCAATAATTTCCATTTAACTAAATTAGGCATACTTATTTTTATCCATCTAAATAATTTACAGAAAAAGTTTGGAGCAAATGTAATGTAACAAAGCTTCTTGAAACAGTTCAATATTATTTAACGGTTTAAAGCGAAATTGAACTTCTCAGTCGACTTATTCTTACAAATTTAACTGTTAGTATTTTTTATTATTATTAGTATTGATTAATTTTAATTTGCAATTAAATGAAAATTAACTACATTAATTCTTAAATACTGTACACAAAAAATAAGAAAGTTTATGAAATGATGCTATAAAAATAATTATAGTATCAATATCAATTAGTTAGGTAGCGGTTTTTTATTCACGTTCAGTTCGACTAAATAGTCTATCCAATGAATAAATTTAATATATATTCATATATATTAAATTTATTCATTCATAATATATATAATATGATTTTTTCCCCGCTGTAGTCGAGTGTTGTTATGCCACAGAACTCAATTAACTTCTTTAAATATTTATTAAACTTCTTAAAAACTTTTGATGAACTGACACATTACAGTATGCATTTCGGCAATTCTTTTAGCCCTCTTAAGCTATTTATATATATATATATATCAGCTCATCATTTTATACAATGATTTTTTCAAATACCTAAAATTAAATAATTTACAATTTTTACGTTTATAGTTAAATTATGCCTTTATGTATATACATATATAGATTACCTTTTCAGATATTATCAAGCATACACAGTAAATAATTAAATTCAACTTAACTTCATTTAAAACTTATTTTTTTTCATAAAAACACCGCGTAATGCCACATAACTTAAAAATAACAAAGTATTCAATTTTTCTTTTACTAAATTCACTATTGTATATATAAAATTTTTTACTTTACTTGAATTTCAGGAACAAATGAATCAGTACTGCTATACATTACAATTTTTTCTTAACCAACTTAAATTACCACATGACCTGTAATTAGGAGAATATCTAATTTTTCATTTATCAACCTTATTTTATGTACAAAAAAACAAAATTTACTTTTAATTATAGTATCATTTAATAAAAATTTGCTTAACTTTTGGCAACATTAACACCATAACCAAGTGTTTCTGCACCTGAGACAAATACATTTTGTACATTAAAACAGGAATAACTTTTTTTCGCGCCCCAAAAACGGGAAAATATATTTTTACGCTTCAATAAGTCATGGACATATGTTTCGTCGATATATATGAGAAATTTATTTTTGCTTGTAATTTTTCTAATTTCTCGGAAGACAAAAGCGTCGTGTTGCATCTATTTCGGGTTTCTCTATAAGAAAGCAGCCATTAAATTTGCATTTCTTAAATTGAAAATTATTTTCGTGAACTGCTTTCTTATAAATTCTCTTTTATCATCAACTTCTGCAGTCATTTTCATTTGACTAACCATCTTAGTCACAGTTGGAACTTCTATAATAATTGTGCACAATCCTTCAAAGCAATGTTTTATCGAAATCGTCAAACAAAATATTTTATGTAAATCATGCTTCATTTTTATGGGCGAAATAAGAGTTTTCTTTCTCGATATCTTTTCTTTTTTTTGCTCCTTATTCGTTGACAGTTGATAAAAACAATCCAGTTGATTCTGAAGTTAGTTCTACAACTTTATCAATTTCAACAATTAGGTTTGTTTTTTTTATTTTATTAAAACATTAATTAGTGTTTTCTTCGTCGAAGTAATCCGAAACATTACTTAATATTCGTTACGAATTGGTCGACAAATTTTTGCGATTCATCTTTGATCTTCCCACCTTCTATAACTTCTAAAATGTGAAATGTTGATTCTGAAGTTAGTTCTACAACTTTATCAATTTCAACAATTAGGTTTGTTTTTTTTTATTTTATTAAAACATTAATTAGTTTTTTCTTCGTCGAAGTAATCCGAAACATTACTTAAAATTCGTTACGAATTGGTCGACAAATTTTTGCGATTCATCTTTGATCTGCCCACCTTCTATAACTTCTAAAATGTGAAAAAAGTTATATTCCCTACAGATAACTCTATAAGTAAAACATCTATTCTAAACTAGTTTTTTTCCAGTAATATTTATTTCCTAAGTAAAAAAATCTTTAAGTGTTTCAAGTTTAGTGTTTAGTGATAATTGCCTTCTCTCTCTCTGTTTTTGATAATGGACAGTTCGGCCTCGCACACAGATGTAATTATCAGTCAGTTAATTGTTTAATTGCAGGAGTAAGAACAATGGACTCCTATCGTTTAGTCTACCAACAAAAGAATTGCTAGTGGACGCAGTCTCATAGGAGTCATTTGTTCTCACCACTGCAATTAACTGACCAACTGATAATTGCATGTGGGCGCGAAGCCTTTGACTATACCAGCGATCATATATTATTATGTACTACTCCGTAGTACAAAAAAGTTGTTGGGAAATAAATTACCCGGATAATCAGAAAAATAATAAAAATTCTGAATTACGGATAATATGTATATAATATAAAAATAAATAAATTATATTGTATATAAGATTTATTGAAATACAAACAAGAATTTGGTTTATTTACAGCAAAAAATCATTGTAATAGTTATGATTTTAATTATAATTTTTATTCGTGAATTATTTAACTTATAATAAATTAATATTGCTTACATTTATTGAAATACAAACAAGAATTTGGTTTATTTACAGCAAAAAATCATTGTAATAGTTGTGATTTTAATTATAATTTTTATTCGTCAATTATTTAACTTATAATAAATTAATATTGCTTAGATATGCTATAGGATATTTATCAAAAGTAAACTGAATTTAATGAAAATAAATAATTAAAATATTGTAAAAATTATCAATAAAATCTTTCTCTTGAAAACTACCATATTTTGAAATTTCGTGTATATTTATATTTATTTTATTTATGCCTATGAAAAATAAAAATCAAACTTTATGTTTAAAATTGAAACTTTAAAACTTCTTCTATTAATATCCACAGAAAGAAGGTTCAGCTTTTCTATTCTGGAAGACCTTGGTGGATGCTCGGGAGTCATCCATTAAAAATGTTTATCATGGGATCCAAATCCGGCCTGTTGATTACTGTCCTCCTTGATCCGCCTGACATTTCCACAGGGGTGGGCAGTCTGATGAAGGGCTTGTTTTGCCCCGCAACTTACAAGTTTGTACTCTAACTGTGAGGAAAGCGGCTATCTCTATTACCCAAAATCTCTGTTTCTGAATCAAAATCTCTTCCAAAATTATTTGGGGTGGTATTGATTTCTTCCAGTATCTAACTGCAATTAGATTATATACAGTACATCAAAATAGTAAGTCTATTATTGAAGTTAAAAAAGTATTTATTCAGTTTCATTTGAACAATTCATTTTCTTATTGGATGAAAAATCACCAAGTCTGAATACATAGAATTCAGGTACCTGACTTAATCGCATTTTCTAAACTAGACATTCAGAATTAAGAATTACCTAATCGTATTTCCATCTCAGAATTATAATATCAATCACTTTCCACTTTTGACTTTTCATTTTCTACTCTTTAAGTAATTGATTTTACAGATTGAATGGGTTTTCTTGTCGACGTCCTAAATTGAGAACAATATGTATAAGCCCTCTGTAGCGATACAGCAATGCCTGCTGCTTAGTAACCACTTGTTGTAAAGTAGTTTAAAGCCACACAAGAGAAACTGATGGAATTTTTTTATTAATCCAACTGTTTTTCCAGGATTAATAATGTATTTTACATGAAGATATTTTAATGGATATTTTGGTTTACCATTCTTAAGTAAAAGTAATAGTTGTGTTTTTAAAAATTTGTTGATAATGAATAAGCTTTTTGTTTCTGTTAAGAGTTAAAGCCACTTTTCACTCTATTGAATACTAATTGGCGGGCGAAATAAGTATAGAAATCCTTCGATTAATGCGTTTTCGATTAGTGCGCTAAATTTTTTATACCAAAATTCGATTAGTGTATGCATAATACTCGATTTGTGCGTTTTCAACTTCGATTAATGCGTTTTCGATTAGTGCGCTAAATTTTTTATACCAAAATTCGATTAGTGCATGCAAAATACTCGATTTGTGCATATTCCCAGTTTAAACTGATCGCTGCCAATTCATCACTTTGCAGATACCAGGATGCAAAACAGATATAGGGCCTATGTTAAGCTTAACGGACATTTGAATAAATTTAAACGCTTATATTTATTTCAGTTTTATGCAATATTATTGATTTTTATTTATAAAATTGCTCAATATAATTATTTTTATCGAATAACTTTTTTATAATTTTATTTATTCACGTCAAAAATAATAGAAGTACGATCTCTGTAAAAAAAACTTCTTTTATCAAAGAAATTTTAATAGTTAATAAATTATTTAATAGGTTTCCATATTATGGTGAATATTTATATATAATGAAACATAATTTATATCTATGTGTGTATTTATTAAAAGGATCATTTTCATAGACTGTATTGATTAAATAATAAATATAAAAAAATGTAATGAATCGGAAAAAATTTGAGGTACAAATTACATGATTTCCCATAAGTTATTATGTTCAATTAATGCGTTTTCTATTAGTGCGGATCTTTTAAAGTTCATATAGGCCACACTAATCGAGGGATTCGTGTACTACTAACTGCTGCCCACTACTTCGGAAGTGTCTGACGGATTATAAAAACGGGATGAAAACAAGTAAATTAATGCTTTTTGTTATAATTTGACACTTCTTTCCATACTCTATACATTAGTGGCAGGGCATTTCGATGCCCGCTCCCCTACCTACGTCAGAATTCATTTGGAAGATGGGGTAGGCATCGACCCGGGCCAGATCGCAACTGCAAAAATTTGAAGGTTTGTACCAGAAAATGGAATTCACATCCTTCAAAGTGGGAACACAACACTATTCCATCGTGACAATGCGGCCAACAGTTACGTTAGTCATATTTTAGACAATGTTAGATTAGTTTTTTCTTGAACTGGAAAATTAAAGAATTGGATTTAAAAAGACGGGATTGGATTCTTCTAGAAAATGGAGAACGGAATCGCGGAATTTAATCTGTTCAGTAATGCGGTAAGGTAATATTTATCATATGATTACCTAACAAAAAGTTAGTAAAAGAATTTATGAGAAACCATAAATTGATTTTATTGTTATATAGGATTTTCAATGTAAGGTCGTGTGTTGTATATTAACGATCAAAAACAATTATTGTTTACACTGTACAAATAGTTTTGAAGTAGTGGTCAATCTGTGGAACGAAGAGATCAACCGAATTGAGGGGATGAAGGTGACCGCCAAATAGATGAGTCTCAAATCTTCCAAAGTGGTAGACCAAAGCAATTCCACGCAGCTAATTCGACCGAAGGAGTGGGCCCGATTGTGGAAGAACTTGTATCCTTTCGCCACATATAGTGAATCGGGGAAAGTCGCCATACTTTAGCTTTTTGACCCTAAAACTCATATTAAATTTGAGTATTTTCATTTCATATTTTTTGTACTTAAACTTACAAGTGTTATGTATATATGACTCCATCAAAAACGTTGATATAACAATCGGGTAATTTTTTATAATTTAAAAAAAAACCTACAATTAGTCATCTTACCCCGAATATTCGGGGTAAGATGCCAATGCGCTTTTCATGATATTCACTTTAATAAATAGCCAAAATGAACTCTTTAATCATCCAACAAACTTCTTGTTCACTATACCATGTATATTTTAATAGAATAAATTGTTAAATTCTATAAAATTACAAGAATTAAATAAAATCAGCTATTTAGATATTGTATACATCTAAGGGGGTCAAGTTGCGGCTTTTGACCCAAATTCGACTCTTTGATGCCTTTAGTGTGTATACCTATCTCGAAAGTCAAAAGTTAATGTAGAGCAATCTCTTTTAATTAAGAAAGATATAGGAGTTGTCAAGTTGTCCATATAAAATAAGCTATCTAAACACTTAGGAAAGTGGATTTAACAGATTTTTATAAAATAAGCTATGTAAACACTTAGGAAAGTGGATTTAACAGTTTTTTATCTTAGGAAAGTGGATTTAGCAGTTTTTTCTAAGCCCTTTATACACAATTACTATTAAACATATAATGAATTATTTATTGTGTGGTCCCATGCTATATTTTTCATCATTATATTTCTATAATCTCCTTTGTAACGTTCTGTACGGTAGATATAGGCCTATCATATATCTGGGAAGCATTGAAGCAATTCATGCCTCCTCTGTTTATATGTTATGCTGCAAGTTTTAAACTTTCTTCGAACCAAAGACCCATGCTTGGGTCTTAATATATGTTTTTGTCATTTAATTTATGAACACCGCTTGGGTCCTAATATATGTTATCATTTAATTTATGAAAATAAATCATAAATAAAAAATTTAAATTCGGCATCTAACCCCGAAGCAAATACTGTCATCTTTCCCGACGATCAGGGTGAGATGCAACTTTTAATCACGTGACTTAAAATGGCTGACTTATAGCGACATCAAAAGAAAAATATTCTTTAAAGTATCCACTACACATTACATATATTAATTTTTAGTATGATGATATTATTACGATTAATAATACTACATCAAAAAGTGACTGTTTAATTTTTGATAAAAATTTCAACACTCGCTGGAAACTTTTCGATTTCTAATGCAAGTAATTGATAACCTGATAATAGCCATCATCTATATATTTGGCGGGCTTATAGGAGGTTATAATAAACCACCTTTTATCGCCACCTGTTTAAATACTAAAGAATTAGAGAAAAATAAGCTTCTTCCCCCGATTACCATCTTTCCTTGATTCAGTCTATACTCTTACTGAGTGGAAAGTGGCATCATTTGTTGATAAAAACGCTAATCAGAAGAATAAACTTTAGAACCCACAAACACATTCAACAGTTGAAACGATGGTAAGGCTCAGTGTACCTTTGGACTTTTGGCAGGGAAAAGTGTCAATAAAAGGAAAATTTAATTTAAATAACCTGCGAGGAGAGAGATAAATAATGTTGATCAGTCGGCCAGATATGCCGCGAGAAAAAGCTTCAGCATTCCACTCTGGAGGACCCAAGTTGAATCTCGGGTCATCACATGAAAATATTTATCATGGGGTCAGGCTTCGCCTCGTCGATCCCATTCCTCTACAATCCGGCTGACCCCTCAGCAGAAGTCGGCATCCTATGGAAGAACTTGTTTCGCTTTGCCTCTTAGTGTTCTTCCTGAATAGAAAATAGCGTCATCTGTTGAAAAAAACAATGTTGATCCACTATTGGTGAGAAAAGAAGTGAGATGACTCCATTGAAGGAAAGGGAACTGAAGAATCCTGTTGTCGTCACTAATTACAGGAAAAATTCTAACAATAAGAGAACATTATAATGACGAAAATCTCCCAGGAACACGCTGATTTCTAAAAGAAAATCAATAAAAAGAACATACAGGTAGACAACTAGTGCAATTATTCTTTCGATCTTCAAGAATCATCAAACTTTTGAATTTATTCTCCATCTAAGAAAGGCATTGCCGGTATATTCTATCCTATCAGGATAGTTAATAATTTACCAGGATCTAATCCATTTCTCTGTTTCTCTACCAATAAGATAAATGATTAAGTAATTCGAGTAAGGCAATTCCGAATTACTTAATTCATTCTTCGATCAATCCAATTCATTGTTTGGAGTCTCTCACGTTTGCTTCGATCAACTATTGTCAGAGCTCATGTAAGTGCAAGTATTAAATTGTGAAAATATTCGCATTAAATTTATTACTGATAGTATTTTAATAAAATAAATTAACAAAAGATAATTTAAAGCGCAATCCTATCTGATGTGTTTATTCAATTCCTATTAAACTTCAAAGTTCTCGGTCCGTACTTCAGAGTACACTCTCGCTCTTCGGTTGGATGATTGTATGTTATTTAATCAGTGGTACTAAAACCTTTCTGACTAAAACTACCTCTGATCACAGATTTTTTAACTTAGTAGTGCCTCTTATCCCTTATTAGTAACAAATTATTTCACTTGACCCCTAAAGATGTGACATAGCCCTTATGGCTAAGTTCAGAACTGCTGGGGTTTACATAGCTATTTTAACAACTGTCCAATATTTCTTCTCTATTCTTCTGTATGGTTATGAAAACTGGAAAGAAAGCAGAAAAATGACTAAAAGCAGGACATTTGAAAAGAAAATGCCTAGGATTCATCCTGAAGGTTAATGGTATAATCAGAAGACAGAAGAAGAGATTAGAAGACAAAGCAATCAACATTTAATTAACGATCCTGATCTTTTACAGAGCAGGATGTCGCAACTATCTTTCTGTTCTATGGACATCCTGAGATCTAGAAAGGAATTGGATTAACTGAACATATTTGTTAAATTGTGTTTCATAATCTGAAAAACCAGTTTAAATATGATCGCAGTCATCATCAGTAAAATATAAAATAAATATATATACAGTATTAAATGAAATAAATATTTATAAATAGGACACTCGAGTATAATTTTATTAAAAAGATTTATTCAAAAGAAAAATATTGATTATTACAGAACAATGATCGAATTTTAGTGGGTTTAGTATTCACAATTAAAACAAGAGAGAATAATTTCGATTACAGTACGACCCCGTTTAACGCGGGGAATACGTTCCAAGGAAACAAAGCGCTAAATGAAACAAACGAGGTCAGTTTAATACGGTAAATAATGAGGATAAGTGAAACAGGACAGTGAATAAAAAATATATACATAGCACTTTTTTATTTTTATTTTGTAACATGTATTACACATTAATTATAAACATTTTTTTATTGCTAATATCGATTTGTATTCATCAATCATTCAGAAAAAGATTCTTAAAATTACAAAACTATTTGTATTCATAAAACATTCATGAAAAAATTCTTAAAATTAGAAAATAAAAAGCCGATTTGTATTCATAAATCATTCATGAAAAATTCTTGAAATTAGAAAATAAAAAGTTTTAAGAACGAAAAGGCAGTAATTCAGATTGCAGTAAACTATAAACAACGAAAACATATTGATGAAAGAAAGACGTTTTAACTTCAAAGAACTATAGTTTAAAGTGGAGCATTCAGGTTAAAACTAAAATGGGATAATTGTTATTATTATTATTGTAAAATAACGTTGATGACCAATCATAAATATGAACTCTGACCCAGCAGACTTTCGTATGTACTGCACCGAAATGATATCAAACGCACTATGAGAAGACATAGGAGTATCAATGCAACAAATTCTTGCGATTTCGGATTTATGTAAGAATAACGATTTGAGAAACCACGCCAAAGTGAATTAATAAAAATATAGAATTCGAAAAAAGCCGCGTTATATCGAAACAGCGTTAAACGAGGCAGCGTTAAGCGAGGTCTTACTGTATATTGAATATTTCTTAACAAATCAGAATATGTATTTACTGAGATGCTAATCTCTCTTCGATAGTCATTTTTAATCCGGATATTGGATGCATAGTAAGGTCAGTAGCAAAGAGTATTTTATCTCTTGGATCTATTGAATAAACTTTGAAATGACCAATGATATTTGCCACAACGGTTTTAACCTCTGCCATCGCATATACCTGACCTGGAAAAAATATTAATATCATAAAAGGATTTCTGTAAGTAAGATAGTTTGTATAATTACCGATGCAGTTTCGAGGGCCAGCTGAGAAAGGGATAAAAGCGAAAGGATGACGAGTCTTGGAATTTTCAGGTAGAAATCGGTCGGGATTGAAAATCTCTGGGTTCTCGTAAACTGCTGGGTTATGATGAATAGGGTAAATGCATATGAGAAGAGACGAATTTGCAGGCAATACGTATTTACCTTGTATAGAAATAAAATTATTTTTAATAAATTTGGAATATATCAATGTATTCATACACATGGTTTTTATGCTTCTTACCCATTTTCATTTGCTTAGCGCATTTTCTAATAATATATGGTGCCGGAGGACATAATCTCATAGATTCCTGAATACATAAAAAGATTGTAACATATATATATAGGTGTGTTAATATCTAAAATACAGTATATTAACATATAATAATCTTATAATACCTTAATTACGCATTCTAGGTATTTCATTTTTCTCAAATTTTTGGTCGTAATGGTTCCACATTTGTTTTCCCTGAAAATATCATTCAATTCCTGAAACACTTTCTCTTGTACATCCTGATGTCTACCAAGGAAATACAGTGTCCAACTAATACTCAATGTAGCTGTATCTTCACCCTAAATAAACAATTATGCACATACAAATAATCTATTCATATAAAGTAATTATATTGAATATCTTACTGCAAACATCAACATATCTACTTCCTGTCTGACATTTCTTTCAGTGAAACTGTTGTCTTTTCTATGGTAATCTAAGAGCAAATCTAAAAATGCTCTCCTTTTCTTAAGGCCTAATTCTTCATTATTTATGTTATAATAATTTTTATCTTCTCCACTTTGTTGCTCCATTAATACGGTTTCTTTTCTATGTTGGATTATCTTAAAAACGATATTCTAAGCTTGTAAATTATATAATTTGGTTCTAGAGTATAGCCTAAATTTAAACACTTACCTTCTTGTCGATCTGATGAATTATTTCAATATTTCTGTTCATGTTTCTTCCTAATGAGCTAAATTTAAAGATTGGAGAATACCAGTGCCACGGTTTTACGAACCATTGAATAAGAGAAAACTGAATTCTATAAGAATAAAACGTAATTTTAAGTATATACTTTAACCTAATCCTTTTATCTAATAATGTTATCGAAAGATTTAAATAGTACAATGTTTATTATGAGAACATATTATACACTAGGGGTGGGCAACCTCCGGCCCGTGGGCCACATTATTTTATTATATCTAATAGGTGGGCAACCTCCGGCCCGCGGGCCACGTTATTTTATTATATCTAATATCAACCTATGCTTACATATCTGTACCTTCTCTTTTTTAAATAAATACTATTATCATCAGTTTACATATCTGTACCTTCTCTTTTTTAAATAAATACTATTATTATCAACTGTTTTGTTTTAGCCCGTGGCCCACTATAAATTTTTTGATATGGCCCCCTACAAAAAAAGGTTGCCCACCCCTGTTATACTCATATCACTTCAGTTTATTAATATCTATACATAAGTAGGCTGAACAGGTTATTTTGTTAAATGTATTATTTTATTTAGAGCAATGTTTAATATCTATACATAAGTAGGCTGAACAGGTTATTTTGTTAAATGTATTATTTTATTTAAAGCAATGTATAACAAAATGAGGCAATGGTCCCATTCATTAACTATCTAACATAGTCATTTTCAACCTTTTTTCTGTTGAGGAACATATTTTAATATTTTAAAACTTGGATGTTTGTGTGTTTTATATGCTTATTTCTGTGGTTCTCAACCTTTTTTCTGTTGAGAACCATTTTTCTGTTGAAGAACACTTTTTAATATTTTAAAATTTGGCGGGCCACCTAAATATTTTAAATAATAATTTAGATTTAATAACGAATTTTTATTAACAGATTATGGTATTAATTCTTATTTATTTCATTCAGTTTATAGACATATTCGTATATGTGATCATCAAATGGCGGCTCTTATAGCGCACACCTGCGGATTTTGTCTTTTTAGAGAAACTATAATTTTAATTTTTATTTTATTTTTTTAAATTATGAATATCGGTAAAAATTTTGGTTTATCGTTTGGTTTATCGAAAACCAAAATTTCCATAAAATTTTGGTTTTTCGAATTTCTACAACAAAATTTGAAGAATTTTGTCGTAGAAATTCGAAGGTTAGATTTTTCTAACGATACCCTATTATAAGAATCGGTACAGTGGTTCGATTGCAAAAGGGATATCCAGCGAACCACGTTTCATTATTAAATATATATGATTCATACAGTTCTTATAATTCATTTTTAATTTTTCGTGGCACACCGTCAAAGGTTTGGCGGCACAGTGGTTTAGAACCACTAATTTAGAGCAATAAAGTAGGCATTTAGTATCTTATATAAAAGTTAGAGGAAACATATATACGTACATTATTTTTATAATTATTTTTATTTTTTCTTATCGTTTAATCGAATGGTTCCGAAATATTTTCTCTGAGCCGCAATTTCGGAACGAAAATTTCCTTCCTCCACACCAAATTTTTATTGAAAACAATTACCATCAAAAAATGAAAAATAAACTCTTAGCACTGCATTATTCATATTACAGGACAAAACTACTTTCTAACATGATTTTGAGACAAGTAGACAGTATAAAATTATTTCAGCTATATTCATGATTCGTTATCTGCCATTTCCAATTGTAAAAATATTATTATCTGATTCAAAACCTGGGTCCTTAAAACCGCCATTTATTGATTTTTTAAAATTGAATTAACATTAAAAATTTATCAAGCGATCGCTACGTTTCTGATTTTTTTTTGTATATAAATTTTTCAATTGCTATGCGAAGGGATATACAGTATTTCTTTGCATGAAACACCGAACAGGTCGAGAAATAAAATAAATATTATGGAAGCCATAAAATAAACATTACGCAATTAGATTGTTTTCCCGAATCACTTCGGTCGTCCCTGTATAATATCTATAATGTCCTCTTTTTATGCTGTAAATATATGCCTCGCAATTCGGCGCCCCGCAATTCGTTAGTCTCGCAATTTGACGTTTGAGTTTCGCAGGATGGCGCATGAGCGTGCATGGAATTATGTGAAGTCATTTGTTATTTGTCAGTTCTTTTGGTCTGCTTTGGTGTTTGCCCTGTTGTTGGTTTTAATTTTCAATTCTGTATTTTTCAGAAAATAAAAAATTTATGCATCTGTATTTATCATTATTTTCTTGAGTGAAATTTAGGAATAGGTTCAAAGAGAAATGGACAGAGGAATAATTCCGGAAAAAAGGAAACTTGATTGAGCATAGATAATGTGCAGAAAGTTAGAACAATTACAGATGTAACTCAAAAGTATGGCGTTCCTAGGACAACTTGGCAATATTTTACAATAGAGACAGAGATTATGAGTGCTAAAATTTCTGCTGGAGGAATGAATATTTCTGACCAAGAATAGACCATTTATCAATGAAGAGATGAACACACGAAGGGAGATTCAATAACTCAGGCAATGATCTATGAAAAGGTTAGGCTAATTTTCAAAAAATTCCAAAAGAAAACTTCAGGATGTACCTTAGATCAAACTGAAAAATGTAAATCAAGTGAAGGCTGATTTCACAGATTTAAAAGTAGAAAGGTAGACTCTATTCCAACATACAAGAGCTAATGAATTAAATGTATTGTGTTTAAAATAGAGAATTTTGTAATTCAGTGTGTTATGCAATAATAAAATACGTATCGTAAAATAAATAATATAGCACATTAGTAGTTTTATACCCGGATAGAAGTATGCTCGCTAGAAGCAGTATGACGTCATACTGCTTTTTTTCCACCTCTGGAGGCGAGCGGGTGGAAGTATTTCCGATGGGGCGCGATAGAAGTATGCTCGCTAGAAGCAGTATGACGTCATACTGCTTTTTTTCCACCTCTGGAGGTTAGCAGGTGGAAGTATTTCCGATGGGGCGCCACATAGTGCGTGAATGACAGCGGATGTTATATTTGGATGAAAGTTGTGCTTGTATTGAGGTTCCTCGAATTACTCAATCAGTTTTTGCGTATTGTACGAAAGCCGAACCTTTTCTGCTGATGTCAAAAACTTTCGGTCATAGACTGTACATTACTTCTAATTCCTATAAAATAGAATATACATAAGAATGTATCTTACATAATTAAGAATCTTACTTACGACGAATGTATAATAAATGTGTCTATCCACAAAAATTTCAGTACAGTGATGCCTCGCAATTCGACACTAATCGGTCGCCGAACTAATGTCGATTTAAGAAACTGTCGAATTGCAAGACAAAATTTTCCATATAAGAGTATGAATAATAAAAATAATTCGTCGTCGGACTCCCCATCCCTTTCCCTCTAATGGGAGAGATGAGAGAAATGTGAGTAGTCATATACCCAGGAAGAGGTATGCTGGCTAGAAGCAGTATGACGTCATACTGCTTTTTTTCCGCATCTGGAGGCGAGCGGTTGGAAGTATTTCTGATGGGACGCGACGCAGTGCGTGAATGACGGCAGCTGTTATATTTGGATGAAAGTTGTGCTTGTATTGAGGTTCCTCATTTAGAAGGGTCACTTCTATTTTAGCCAAAAATACTACTTTTAGATGCTTATATTAGAAAGTATTAGCAGATGATATTTCTAATATTGCAAGGGGTTTGTAAACCTTTCGCTCTGAATTTCAATATTTGAAACTAACTAACAGTACAAAGGTGGCCGTGTTGTCATGGCGCTGTTGTTATATTTGGCCGAAAAATAAGTGTTTAGATACACATTACTTATATTAAAAATTATTAGGAGACGATATTTATTTTATCGTGAGTTAAAGGGTTAAAGTTCGTGAGCCTTTCACTTTATATTCGTACATATAATCTCCATTAATAAAAAATTGGTGGTTTCAAAAAACCTCATTTAGAAGGGTCACTTCTATTTTAGCCAAAAATACTACTTTTAGATGCTTATATTAAAAAGTATTAGGAGATGATATTTCTAGTATGCAAGGGGTTCGTAAACCTTTCGCTAAGAATTTCAAAATTTGAAACTCACTAACAGTACAAAGGTGGCCGTGTTGTCATGTCGCTGTTGTTATATTTGGCCGAAAAATAAGTGTTTAGATACACAGTATTTATATTAAAAATTATTAGGAGACGATATTTATTTTATCGTGAGTTAAAGGGTTAAAGTTCGTGAACCTTTCACTTTAAATTCGTAACCTATAAACTACATTAATAAAAAAATTAGTCGTCGCAAAAAGTGACAAGAAATTGTCACGCTAATATTAAAACTATTTGAAAGTTAGTATCTCAGTTAAAGTTTTTTACCGACTTCTTAATTATGAATATATTTGAAACTTTAAACTATGAATATGTTTCAATTAATAAAAGCTGATCATTTTCTCTACATTTATTGTTCAGTGCCACAAGATCCCATTATGGCATCGGCATTCTGATTTATTTGGCGGGAGAAGTTCTCCCGACTGTCTCTGCTGTATGTGCTGAGGTTACGGACGTAATTTCCGATGTCATAGTTTATCACAAATGGGGCTTCAAACTTCCGGTTCCTCCATCGATGCCACGATGCCATGTTTGAATGTATGTCGGTAGCACTTCGTCCTGAAGGTACCATTGTACGTATATAGACTCATCGTCAATTTCTATACATACAACATTACAGATAAAAAAATAATATAACCTACATGCAATATTAATCAAAAGTGCGTTATACGAAATTTTTTACTCTTGTTTAAAACGACATGCAATGATGATTTTGATTTTATATTTTGGGCTTCTATCTGCCTTCTTATAAGCGACGTAACGCTGGACTTTGTCCGTCATTTTATAGTGTTTTCTGAGGAAGCACGTGGAGGTAAAAACAGCTTCGGGGACTTTTAAATAGCTACATTCTGTCGAAAAAGTCAAAAACATCTTTACATCGTTTACCCTTGTTACATCGTTTATAAGAAGGCAGATAGAAGTCCAAAAATATAAAATCAAAATCATCATTGCATGTCCTTTTACACAAGGGTAGAGAAATTTGTACAACGCGCTTTTGATTAATATAGCATGTAGGTTATATTATTTTTTTACCTTTAGTGTTGTATGTATAGAAATTGACGATGAGTCTATATACGTACAATGAAACCTTCAGGACGAAGTGCTACCGACAT
The DNA here is from genome assembly GCA_000484575.1 of Olivierus martensii. Lineage (NCBI taxonomy): Eukaryota > Metazoa > Arthropoda > Arachnida > Scorpiones > Buthidae > Olivierus > Olivierus martensii. The sequence continues at coordinate 67,595 of AYEL01087537.1, read as the reverse complement.
ACATTCAAACATGGCGTCGTGGCATTGATGGAGGAACTGAAAGTTTGAAGCCCCATTTGTGATAAACTATGATAGTGTTGTATGTATAGAAATTGACGATGAGTCTATATACGTACAATGAAACCTTCAGGACAAAGTGCTACCGACATACATTCAAACAAGGCGTCGTGGCATCGATGGAGGAACTGAAAGTTTGAAGCCCCATTTGTGATAAACTATGACATCCTTAAGATTAAAATTTTTTCTAAACATACTAAACACTAAATTTTCATGTCTACCTTTATTCACCCCTTGCAAACCTTTAACCAAATCAAATTGGAAATCTTTATTATTTTAAATGAAACTCAAAAATTTCAAATACATACTGAAATCTATTAGCTTTCAACATAAGAACTATTTATTTGAAAAGAAGTCTGTAAGTAAAGTTTGCCTTTTTTATATTTAATTTATACTTCATCCACACATTTACAATTTTAGTTTTCTTATACCAAATAGAGTTTCAATAATCTCTGGTTCATTATTAAAAAATGCTTATCATTCAAATTCCTCTATATGAATTGAGCTGGATATAATCTTTTCAATTAAATCACTGGCTGTATAATTTTCATATGCATGATGGACAAGATTGTTGTCATTTTGTAAAATCTTCAGTTAAAATTTTATAGTGATAGTTCTCAGGAAGAGCACTCAATTCTCCTCCTAGATCAAAGTTATCAATCTCTTGCCTTCCTTCCAGGAACCCAGCTTTTTTAAACATTTCTGAATAGTTAATTGTGAAACTTCTTGTCATGCAACATAAATAGATAGTTAATTGTGAAACTTCTTGTCATGCAATATAAATCCATCTCACTGCATCCAGAATAGTAAATGATAAACAACTTGCTTGTTTTGATCTAATGTTAGTTTGTTTAATATTCTTTTACTGATTTTTAACATCTCTAAGGAAAGCTTAAAATAGAACTAGCATACAATTCTCAAAGAAAAAAAGTAAAATATAAACCAAACCAAATCTAGCCAATTATAGCCCAAATGTTTTTAATTTTATTGCAATAAAATATTCTGACTGTAATTTGTCTAGTTTTGGTTTGATTTTTCTCAATGCTCAATTGTTTGTATTTACAATAATAAATAAACCATGTTATAAGTCATCAGCAACCATCTCAAGGCATGACTAATCAATATTATATGTTTCTCTTTTACAAATTCCTTGTAAATCTTTTAAACTTAAATAAAATTTAAGATTTTATTTCAACCGATAATCAAAAAGTGTCCATCTTATTACAAACAGTTGTTCAAGATAGAGAGGTATCCAAGCTAGGTTTAACAAAGTAAAATATATAGGCTTTTGTCTGGTTCCAGGAAAAGTTGTTCAACATAGAGAGGTGTCTAACTTGACAGGTTTTACTGTATATATAAATATCTGGGAACATTGCACATATGTGTAATGATATTAATAGTTCAGACACAAGATAAGAGAAACAGTTCAGACAAATTACAACAGAGCAGAAAAAACAAAGTATTTTTTTGTATGTACTTTTCTGAATATTTATAGAATGCTTTTTTAAAAGAAAAACATTAAATATTTCATTATTAAGTCAATCAGTTCTAAATATATATTTTTTAATGAAAATGTTCCCTTTAGAAACAAAGCATCATTTTTTCCCATTGAGTATGTTTCCCAATCAGTATGGTAATTTTTTGGAACACATTAATTGCACTATGCAAGATATTTCTGTATTCATAATAGGTAGCAACTTGTTCTATTTTTTATTTTTTTTTGCCTACAGACCACTGCTTTGTCTACTTAATAATAATGATATCCCTATTTTCCAATTTAATCATCTCTAATAAGAATCTATTTAATATATTCTCTAATATTATTTATTTCATAGAAAATTAATTATAATTTATTCTATAATATTTTAACCTATTTCAAATTTCCAATTTATTTTGTGTTTCAGAGTGGATTCACTCCATTACATATTGCTGCACATTATGGTAATGAAAATATTGCCCATTTATTACTAGAAAAATCAGCAGATGTGAATTTTGCTGCAAAGGTAAGATTTCTCTTTTTCACATACATACATACATACATACATACATACATACATACATACATACAGAACATACATACATACATACATACATACATACATACATACATACATACATGTAACTCTTGTATAACACCAGTAGTTATATTCCTATAAAATTTTGTGTAGTGGAAAAGTATGTTATATGGGATTAAGAACAATACAAAAAAAGTTATTATGTTCCAAAGGCTACCAAAAATATATCATTTTATAACTATCAGATTATTAATTTTTATTAACAATATTATTAACTGAACAGATGTCTTACATTATCTGACATATACTATAGTTTGTAAGCTCATTTAATTTTTTCTTTTTTATCACTGTTAAGCACAATAAAAAAAAAAAAAAAAAAAAAAAAAAAAAAAAAAAAAAAAAAAAAAAAAAAAAAAAAAAAAAAAAAAAAAAACATTTTCTCTGTTGCAGAATATTTTCAACTTCTGAACTATTTTCTCAGCATCTAAATTTTGTACATCTTATAGAGCATAAGAATATCTGTTTTAAAATGTCAGTAATCTGTGTTTGCTTGCTTTTTGCACAATAAATTTTTATAAATTTCATGGTATAGAGCTAAGCATTTTTGAAGCTCCTTTAGAACTCTTGTGATTCTTTCAATCAAAGAGGTTATAAAATATGGAGATTTTCCAATAGTTTGCTTTAGTCTAATGGTAAATAATAGAGATTATTTTTTTTATTTAAATAGAAGAGATTTACAAAAAAAGATATAATTTTTAAATATTTAGAAAATAATAGTTTTCCCTATACAAAACTCAAGAACATATTTGGTGAAATCTCCCCCTGGTGGTTGCCTCTGTGCCTATGGTTGTTACATCACCATCCTCTGATTCATGATAAGTATATCTTCTGAACCACTAAAAAGAACTAGCTGATAAATTTATGGTGGTAAATATTTATTTGTTGCAAAATTTTGTTTTAAAAGAAAACAAGGTATTTAAGCAATACAATAAAAAAACAATACTTATTTATTATTGTAAAAGAGAACAGTCATTGTTACAACAGCAGCTTGGTTTATGGAAAAATACAAAATAACCGTCCTTAACCTCAATAGTCCATTCAAACATATAAATACCAACTGTTCACAAAGATGATCAGTTAATACCAGATGATACACAGTTAACAAAGGACACCATAGAATGAACATCTTCACAGTTGCTGACCACCCATTCTCTGTAATATTGGATCACTTCCTCTTGTGCTACTAGTGCCCTCTATTAAGTCATACAAAAATCATTTATATAAAATATTTTATATTGAATCTTTTTTAATTTCTTAAAATAGCTATATTATTTTAGAATTTAAATAATTAAACTTGAAATTAATAAATGAAAGTGAGATCAAAATTAATATATGAATGAATATGAGCATGTCAAGCAAATCAATGAGTAAAAAGTAATGAATGCAATTGGCAGATTTAAGTTTGGTAAAAATCCTGGCATTGATGGAGTCACAGCTGAGATATTGAAGTATAGTAAGAAGTCTGTTGTGGAATGGATGTAGTACCTGTGTAAACTGTATATTGTATGACTTCTTCTATTGTAAATTCTAAATAAAAGCAAACTATAAATCAAATAAGTAAGATAAACTGTTTATTCAAAAAAATTTTTTTCAACTGTGATAAAAATGAAGGGAAGCTTTTATGAATGCTCCCTAAAAGGTTTTCTATGCCTTAGTCCAGAACTAGATCTCTATGTGGGAGATGACCACAACTATCCAATCTGCATCAGTCTACTGACTTAACTCATAGTGTAAATCCTTATCAAAAGTACGCTAAGTCCTCTTCATAATAATAAAGAGGTTTAATTAAAATATATAATCTTTTATAGTTTACTTTACTCAATATTTTTTCAATCTTGTTTTCTCTAATTATGTTAATTGAAGTTTACAGCAGAATAATATAGATTCTCAAAACTTGACACTCTTCTTGTATGCTAAAATTTTAATTTTCTTATTTTTTTTAAGATTTTTAGAACATAAATAATTTGTAGATACTAGTTGTTGTATGCTTGCATGATAACATAATATATCATGGCATTTTGAGTTATAGGGGTTTTTTTTTGTTTACTAATGTTCAAAAATTATGCTACCTTTAAATGATAAATTCTTTTTTCTAGCACTTAGATAGGCTACCTAAATGCTAGAAAAAAAGAATTTTTTTTTTTTTAATTAAATCACAGCTATAGCCAGATATACTAATACTATAACAGTAAGAAAACTGGCTTACTGATGTCATCAAATCAGATTCCAACTGATTGATCAGATGACAAACTTTAAGAGCTTAGAATTCATGTTGCTTTAAGTGCATTTTGTTTTTTTAAATTGTTATTATTTTTCAAAATGAAATAAATTTTTAATAGTAATTCATATATGAACTTGTATTTAAAATTAAGAAAATAATGCAAATATTTCATTAGAGAAGTAATAGATATTTATAAAGATTAAATATATTGATCTCTTAGTTGCTGACATGAAGAGAATGCAGTGCAACTGTCCTATATAATTCTATTTGTGCAAATTATAAAAATAAATATTTATGAAAATATTATGTACAACCAAATATAGCTGCATATTTTTAATAATAGAAACAGAATAATAGGTTCTTGTTAGAAATAAATATGACAAATTGCACAACTAGCACCAGGGGTGCAAAGATTAAACTTTTAATTATAGTTTTTATAAAAATATAATTAGTTATTTCCAAGATTTTTCAGGTTATACAAGAATATATATTCTATGTGTGCATGTATGTGTACAAATATATACATAAGAATTAAATTATATATCTGACAGCATTTTATTTTTTTTCTTTCAGCATCAAATCACACCTCTCCATGTTGCATCTAAATGGGGGAAGACAAATATGGTTACATTGTTGATAGAGAATAATGGGAAGATTGATGCTTCTACTAGAGTAAGAAATCAATATTTGTGGTTTATGCAGACGTTATAATTTTTATTGTATATAAAGATAGTCCTTAAATGACAGTGTTCTGTTCAAACCCTGCTGACATAAGTTGGAGTTGTTATAAGATGGAAATGCTCAAAATTTTTGGATTTCTCACTTCTGATGTTTACTAAGACACTATAAATTATCTTATTAAACATAACAAAAACTATAAGAACCAGACACAAAAACAGTGCTTTCCATATATAATTATTGCTCCATATATGACCATTGCTCAGGGACTGGAATTTCCCTTGTGGATTACATTGACCAGTCACAGAATATATTTATGATATTGCATTGTAACAAGTGATTATAAGTTGAGACTGTCATAAGTTAAGGACTATTGTATTGTTGTTATATTTTTTTATCTTCACTTATTGGAATATCTTATTGATCATTAATTAATTAATTCCTGAAGAATCAGTAAACTACATTTTAAAGTAGGCAAAGTATTATAAATCGTAGATATTATATCTTATACTTCTTAAAAATTCTTATAAAATATTATGCAGTCAAGTTTTGATATTCACAGAAGGAATTCTGCAGATGACCAAAATATATATCTTATATACTGATGATACATGCATAATATTAAATAGAAATATAGCAATCTATGATGTTACTGATCTGTAATTTGTGTATTTTCAGATAGTTCTGATCATTTAGAAAATAAAAGATAATTATTTTTCAGCTGATTTTGGTTATTGGATTTGAACTTCCAATGATTGTATGTGTGTTGATCAATTCTTTACTCCCATCAATTGTGGAAAAATTTCCATTACATGTTTTAATTCTGATTTTTTTATTGTTTAATCTTTCTTATAAATTTTTGTTGTGATTCAGAAATGATGATAAATTTTAATATTTCTTTGATTTTTCTGCTGATAAAACATTTCAATGAGATTATTTATAAAGAAATGTAACATAATCTTGTCCTCTTGACCCAACTTTTCCCTTGTGTTTTATTGCATTGACATTTCAATGCTGTAAGTCTGGTATTTTGTCTAAGTAGCCTTATTTATTCCAATAGTTGAATAGGATTTAGAAAATTTTAAAAATTATAAAAGAAATTATCAATTTATTTCAATGAATATCATATTGAAAACATTAAGTCCAATACACTGCCTAAATGGTTCATAAAGAAGTAAAAATATCAGCACTATGGCAGTAAACACATTCATTAGTAAAATAAAAACAAGACTTTAAGTGTAGAAGGGCTTTCGATTTATTTAAAAACCCTCTTCAGCTACTAACTCTACATTAATTTTAAAAAACTTATTCTAAAGAATGCCAAGAGAAACATTCTTAACATTACAAACTCTTATTTGTTGTCATAGCAACGACGATTATAGACTAAAAAATAAAAGAATATATAGGTAACATAAACAAAATAATAAATTATTTAGTACAATAAATATTATAATAAACACTTCATATTGATTTAAGATTTTCTAATTCAAAAATAATTAAACTAAAGTTCAATCTAAATAAACAGTGTCCATTAAAACCTATCACTACACCATTTCCAAGCATTACTAATGGAAGTTGGGTCCAGCTTTGTAATTGGTTTAATTAAATCATTCCTCCTATTGTAGATGGTCAATGATTCCGCTATTCTACCTTTTTTAATATCATGCTCTTTGTGAATCACTTTAGCATCATTCCATTTCACCTGTAGGTTGTTTGCCAGGGTCTTTTGGGCTAGAGCTGTTGTAGCGGCTTTATTTTGTAAATCTCTCATGTGTTCAGGTAATCTCTTGTTAAGTGACCTACAGGTGTAACCTATATATTTGAGATTTTAATTAGTATCGTTATCTAGTAACGATATTTCATATACTCCCGGGTTGTGGTTAGGATTAAGTTTATCCTTGTCATTTCCCAACAAATTAAATAACGTATTTCTTCTATTATAAGTTATTCTATAGCCCCTAGCTTTCTCCAATTTCTTAAATTTTAAGGTAATATCGTTAATGTCTATGCTATAAGTTGGTCTATCGTCCGTGGTTTGCAAATTCACTTTCTTCACAAGCCTTCTCTTATTTAACTTTTGCCATAAATTAGATATGATTCTCTCCGAGTAGCCATTTCTTACAGCCTGCTTTTTTATCCAATCCAATTCTTCTTCTATATTTTAATTTGTGGAGCAATGGATTCTGATCCTCTGCAGTAGTGCTCTGAATGCTGCTATCTTATAGGACCATGGTTCTTTTGCATTTGCTTTTATAAAAAGTGGGGCATATGTGTCCTTTCTAAAAACGCTCAGATCATATTCACCATCTATTATTTGTATTCTCAAATCAAGATAATTTATGGTAGATTGTCTGATCCATCTTTAGGCTTAAAGCTTTAACATGCTTTAAGCCTAAAGATTGATCAGACAATCTACAGGTAATGTCCGGTAAATATTTATCTTTTTCACTAATAATAAGTATGTTATCAACATACCTATTACATAATTTAACATGATTACTTATATATGGTAAAACTTGTTCTTCTCTGTGTCTAACAACCAACTCTGCTACCACTCCTGCCAATGGGCTTCTTATGGGAATGCCAATTGTTTGCTTATAGCATTTGTTATTAAATTGGAAATATGACTGATGGATGATTAGGTGGCAGATATCTCTAACTAGTTCTGGATCACATTGTTTTTTCGGGAGATTTTGCAATAAGAATCTATATAGTAAGAGACAGGCTGGTTCCAGTTTTATCGAAGGGTACAATGCCTTAAAATCATAAACTTCTAATATTTCCTCTGGTAAAGGTCCCACTTCAAGGAAATTGTCAATAAGTTCATTATACAAATTAATAGCCCATTTATATTCTTTTAGTCTAGCCATACACCATTTTGCTAATCATTTCTCTAATATGTACGTGGGCGTAGATAACTACTCAACAACTGGTCTAGCCTCTATCGGTTGTTTATGCCTTTTAATAAAGGCAAAAAGTCTAGGAGGCCTAGGGGACTTAACTGCTGCTCCTTTTAAAAAATTAGGTAGATTTTTACTTCTGAGAATCTTTTGTACCTGTTTATCTATAATCTCAGTTGGATCATGATCAAGTGGTTGGCAAGAATTATCATTTATAAAATTATAAAGAAAGTTATCATAGGCAGATTTTTTAAGCAGGACATGATTTTACTTTTGTCATCTCTCGCACAAATTACTTCATTATTTTTTAACCATTGCTCTGCACATTTCAATTTCAATCTTTTAGCGTTGATATCTGTATAATTACGTTTTTTAATACTCTTAGCTGCCTGCTATCTTATTTCATCTGCAGTGATCAGATCATATGACTGAAGTAATGGCTCTATTTGTTTGTAATGTTAAGAATGTTAAGAATATCAAGAATTTGTAATGTTAAGAATGTTTCTCTTGGCGTTCTTTAGAATAAGTTTTTTAAAATTATTGTAGAGTTAGTAGCTGAAGAGGATTTTTAAATAAATTGAAAGTACTTCTACACTTAAAGTCTTGTTTTTATTTTACTAATGAATGTGTTTCCTGCCATAGTGCTGATATTTTTGCTTCTTTATGAATATCATATTGTTTTAACACTTGAAAGCTGGATGTCTGCTTGTACATGCATTTCATATTTTCACTGATTTTCAAATTCTGAAGTCTGGGCTTTATGTATGAATTGGCTTATACACAAGTTATATATGGTAGATAATAATTATAGGCACAATAATGCTGATATTAATATTTATTTGCCCTTGTCAATATCTGTATATGGCTTTTTTTATCAAATAAACTAAATAATGCCTAAGGTATTCTTTTTGGGAAATTTGGAATCAATAATTTGAAAGTAATTTAGAATAAGCAATTGTAAATTTAATATTTTTGAATCCCTAGTTTCAAATTTCTATACATTAAATTCAAATTTATGTCATCTTTTATGCAGAACTTTCACTGCTAAGGTAATTTTATATTTCTGATAGTGTTATATAATACAAATTTTATATAATTTGAATTTACATATTATAATAAAATTGAAAATATTGGGTTGTTCGGAAAGTAATTTCGTTTTTTTTTTCATGAAAATGAACGACAATTTTTTAATAGTATATATAAATATTTTATTTAATTATATATTGACCATTTTAATCCAACATATGTTGCCATCTTCCTGTGGTAGCATGATTCCATGTTCATAGAATTTCTGATCTTTTCTTGCAAAAAACTGAACCAAGTGATTTTTGACATTCTCATTTAAACTAAGTGTTTTGCCCTCTAAAAATTCTGTAAAGACTGGAATAAGTAATAATCGGAGGGTGCCAGATATGGCGAATCCCATCCAAGCTGTAACAGCTTATAGCAAGTCATAAAACTTATATGAAGTTTGGCATTGGCATGGTGAAACACTATTCATTTTTGTTAATCAATTCTGTCCACTTCTGTTTGATGGAATCACTCAGTTTGTCCGATTGGTGGCAGTACACTTCCGAATTACTTGTGGAATTGTATGGAAGCTCAAAAAAACAAATCCCTTGAAATCCCACCAAATAAAGAGCATAAATTTTTTGATGAATATGGGGTCTCAGAGTATTTTGAGCTGGTTCATTTCTTCTGCTTCATGATTACTTGCATTCAACTTTCTTGTAAACAATCCATTTTTCATCAATAGTTATGATCCTCTTTAGAAAGGAATCATTTTCTTCACGTTTGAGCAACAAATCATAATGTTGATGCAATAGAGTAAATCTTTCTTTGAGAACATGTGGAACCCAAATATCAACATTTCAACTGGTCATGAATATTGAATTCAAAAAAATTCAATCTTGCAGCAATTTCTCATGTTGTTATTCAGCAGATTGCTTCAACCAATATTTTTATTTTGTCATCATCAGCTTCAATCAACTTTCCAGTACATGGTGCATCTTAAACATCAAAATTGTCAGAATGAAATTTTGCAAACCAGTTTTGTCACTGGCATTCTGTTAACACATCTTCTCCCTACACTTTACATAACTTTTTTCTTGCTTGAACAGCATTCTTACTTTTTTGGTAATAAAAAAGTAAAACATGCTGAAAATCTTCATTTTATTTTCCATTTTTGATAGGACATCAAAAAAACATAACTGCACAGAATCAAAAAAAAATTTTTTATAAATGTACCTTGAAATATCAGCTGTTGAAATTTATAATGACAATATAGCTTAGAATAAAACTGGCAGGAAAAATACGAAATTACTTTCCGAACTACCAATATTAGATTCTGTATATAAAGTCTATATATACGGCATAAGATAAATTCTATATATTGTTATATAATTTGAATATATCAATGGGCCCTATCTTATCTGTTCTCACTTAAACTGGCCTCTTCTTTAATCAGCCACATTTTCATCAAGTTATGAACAAAGATTAAAATGAAAAAGAATAAATTATTTAGAAGAAAAGAAAATGCTTGAAATTGCAATAAGGTATATTGAACAGCTAGATAATTCATCTGCCATTGATATAATTTTTGTGAAAAAATGGTGTGATTTTATTAAGAAAATAAATCAAAATAGTTTTGATTTATTTTCAACTGAAGATTATCAATTTCTTTTTTTTTAAGTAAATGTAATAAACATTTCTATACAACATATTTTATTATAAATTTATACAACAGTTTTCATAATAATATAGTGATTAATAGAAGTGATTTGTATAAGCACAAACATTATACAATCCAAACCTCAAGGGAATTTTAATCCAAATAACCTAATTAACTTGCCAAATTTAACCCTTGAAACACTCTTTGGTTTAATAATTTATATAATTTGTCTAAATTATTTAGTATCATTAAAATTCCATTGTGTTTCAAGGGTTAAATTTGGCAAGTTAATTAGGTTAGTGATTTGTATGATTAATTTTACTGGAACACTAAGTTTCCATATCTGTTTTTTTAAAATACAAATTTGTAAGGTTATATCAGGTCTTTTTATAACGGAAAATACCATTGCGCAAACTCGCTAATGTTCTTCACCAACTATTACGCTATCTATACGCGTATTTTTTTATACATCAACACGATAAAACCTCGCTTTATATTGTAATTTAATATAAGATATTAGCACTATATACGGATATGCGCGTAACTTTATCCCATTCGATAGATAAAGATATTTAATAATAGAGAGTTTCCGCTACCACTCGGCTGCCACCGATAAAGTCCATGGTCTGCGCAGGCGCGAAATGGTAAGTGGTATGGTGACTTTTCGTATCTGTTTCGATCGAATGGTCGACCGATAAAAACCGTTTTTTATCGTCGTGTTTTCGGGACGAGCCGATTCAACCCAAAATATTAAAATTGGCCGTCAGCCGTTTAATATAACAGATGATCTTCATTAGAGATAAGAGAGGAGAAAATAGAAAGAATTTACGATAAAACAGCATCTGGTGTCTGCGGTCCGAACTAACTTGGAATCGCAGACACCAACTAACTGGCCGAAGCCACTACCGATAACTTTCCGAAACGATACGATTTTCTCGTTTAGTTACGGCCGGAAGCCGAGTCGTAGCTGTGCGGAAACTGCATAAGTATATGATTAATAACTGGGGCAAATAGTATAGAACCTAAAATGGAGAGTAGTGTGTCCATCTCCACTGATCTCCTTTAGATATTAATATCGAAATCGCTTAAGCGACAACACGCTTTTACTCGGTTTAAAAAGGAAGATATAGCGGGTATTTAGAAAAGAATATATTTGGATCTCTTGTCAAATTATGACTTTTCTATCAAAATAAGTAAATAACTACTAGTAATTTTAAAAGGCCGAAATATTTCCCGTTAATAATCGATAAATTAAAAGTTTATTTTATCCAACAGCTGGTAAGTATTAATTCACTTCACCGTAGCGCGCCTACTGTCATATATGTGTGATATCGTGTATACTTTGCCAACACCGAAGCTAACGGTGTCCAAAAACAAATTGTCCGTTAGGGAAAGCGCTGTCTTCATTGTTTGTCACACCATCCGCCATTTTACCATTAGTCGACTTCATTCGCTGGGTGTCGCCTTATCCCGTTTCGAGTTATTCGACATTAGCTTTTTTAAAGCGAAAAGTAAAATACAATACCGTGTTACCAGTTAGTTCGAAATACGGCATTACAGAATTATCTAAAGATAGGCTGGTCTTTAATTATAGTTTATAGGTGCCGTATATAGATGGCATTTTCTGTAATGATCACTGGGATTATGGGTGTCTGATGAAGGGAGGCGACGGTGACCAAATAAGGTAAGGTCGGTAAGTATTCGGGAATACCGGCTTCAGAAATAATCCAACAAAACTTACCCGGTGAAAAATATAATAAAGTCGAAGAGGAGAAAAAAATGAGTAAATATTGTTCTCACCCACTGAGTTGGTATGGAATAGGCGTGGCGGTATAACGAAAATGGTGTACGAAATAGTTTATCAATTTACATTTTAACACGAATTTTGTTTGACCGGATTTTGTATTTATTTTTTCTATCTGTTATAAATTGCCCCACCTAAGGGCAGATGTCGACTGCGTCAGTAAGCTAAAAGTATTTAAATTCCGATATAAACAAATATTTCCTCGGAAAAAATTCTAAAAGCATCCAATCTATTTACAACGATAACATTCTACGAAATATCGACAAGCAAAAATAGTCGGAGTCTTCCCCATTCTATTCTTATGGCGGAAGAAAAATTATTTTACCGCGCTTACCCACTTATACGTACCAGGATCTGGGACGGTGGTTCATTTTTCCAAAGTGGTGCGGCAAAATATAAAATCCTATTCGACGTGGATAGGCCTATATAGAATTTATTATTTCCCGTGGAGGCTAGCTCCCACCATACTTTCCACATCCGGGGGTCCTAGTCTGGAGTTTATCGTGTTACAACGCATTCGTATTGGTGTCACGTGATACCGCTAACTCCCTATCAATTCTGTCTAAACATGGGAGTGGTGTCACATGATACCTGCTAACACGAATGCGTTGTAACACGATAAACTCGAGACTAGGGCCCTAACACGAATGCGTTGTAACACGATAAACTCGAGACTAGGGCCCCAGATCAAAATCGTCCCGGTCGATTCCAAATATTTTTCAATTTCCCGAAAATTTTTCGGCAGATGTAGAAGATCGGTAGAAACAATTCTCGGAACGGCACTATTTTCGCCAAGGAAATTTGCTGTTTCCATCTTTCTCTCTTTACCACCAAAAGTCTAACCGTAAAAACCGAACCGAGCGTATCTGATTATTATAGTAAATTCGGTACAAAACGAAGTTAAATTTATTAAATAATAAAATAGGTCATTTTCTATCGGCCACACCATAAAAATATAAGGCAAAAAGTTAACGTTACACGTACCAATAGAACATACATTTTATCGATAAACATTTACCTACTCATGCGGATAAGCGGACACATTCTTCATCCATATTTCACCAAATTAATATACGAAATTACCCATTTAAGTTTATATATATATATATAAAATGGTTGTATACTATTTGCCCTATACATATAAGTTTATATATATATAAACTTATATGGGAGTAAAATAAAAGTTTATATATATAGCCCATATATTAAATATATATGTGGGCTATAATATAAAAGTATGCCCAATATAATATGTTATAATATAAAAATAGCCCATATATATTTATATATGGGTTATTTTTTACAGTAATGAATTAAGAATTTAACGACTAGTGGCCGAACTAAAGGTGGAAAAACGGTTATCCCCCAAAAAAAAAATTGAGAACTATTCTAAATAATATTAAAGTCGAAAGTAAGTTGGGAGTAATAGTTGGAAGTAAATTTATGTCCAAAGAATAATAGGATATTAGCCATTAATAACGGCCGGAAGCGACTTAATGTCGTTTAAACGGACACTCCGTATATTCGATTCCTTTAAGAAAACGGAACCGGACACGGAGACACGAGCGACGCCAAGCATTTACGGGTCAAATCGAAAACTTTACCATGGATCGAATAAGCGCTACTATGGGTGGTATTTATGGAGATTCCGTCATTTAATTGGTGGATAAACTGGTCAATTAAATTGTTAACTGGAAAATATCTCTATATCATTGGTAATTTTGAACCGGGCATTTTCAAAAAATGTTTTTCCCAGACGAAATTGTTTTTAAGTTTCGATAATAATGTTTTTAAACAATAAGGAAAAAATAATCGTCGTATTAATCATGATAAAAATCTTTTATTTTTACTGTATTTATGTGGGTGAAATAGGTAATTTAAAAATTTCGTACGCCCTCTCCAGGTAACGCCGCCGCTTAACTAGTGCAAATTTACAATCAATCTGGGATTTGGCTACCGCCCATATCGAACCTAACAAAAAATCTTTTTAAATGGCTGCCGGACCAGGCCTCCAATTAAAAATTCTTTGTATACGTTTGATGACGTTTCTTGGTTAGGTTAGATTAGATTTGTTAAGGCGCCATATCTCACCAGGGATATACTTTATCTGGCGGCGGCCACTTATAGAACCCATCACAGGCTGGTCAACACCCGTAATGGGGTCAACCGGATGGGGTTCAACGGGCCAGGCTCGGACCTCTTCTGAAAAACTGGAGATGTGGGACACGGATTTGAACCGGGATCCTCCAGTCAAGAAACGTCGTCGTTTTTTTGCATATTTTACGCCCCTTTCCAATCGGGGAAATTACTAAGGGGGCGGAGCCAGATCCAACGACGGGCTCCACCCACACCCGTGGTGGGGGACCGGATGGTGAGGAGGACGGGGATCACCGGGCCGGGCCCAGTACCCCGAAAAAATCTGGGATGCTAACGGCCACGGGCTGCACCCACACCCGTGTAGGGGGGCCGGATGGTGAAGGACGGTGGGCTGCACCCACACCCGTGGAGGGGGGCCGGATGGTGAAGGACGGGAATCCACCGGGCCGGGCCCAGTACCCCGAAAAAATCCGGGACCAGACCCGGACGCGAACCCGGGTCTTCCCGCGTGGCACGCCGACTGCGTTACCATTCTGTCATCCGGTCGCCGGTCGACGACGTTTGTTTATGTCCGGTATTGTTTATTATGACGACGTTTGTTTATGCCACTTTCCACTCAGTAAGAGTACTAAATGGTGGGGCGAAACAAGCCCTTCCACAGGCTGACCACCCCTGCGGAGGGGTCAGCTGGATTGTAAAGGACGGGGATCGATGGACCGGGCCCGGACTCCATGATAAATATTTTCAATTGGTGGGACCCGAGATTCGAACCACAGGCTGACCACCCCTGCGGAGGGGTCAGCTGGATTGTAAAGGACGGGGATCGATGGACTCCATGATAAATATTTTCAATTGGTGGGACCCGAGTATCGATTCGGCCCATAGGGCCCTAAAAAATGGCCAAATAAAAAAATATCTGTTGTCGCAGACATCCGAGAATTAGACCTTTCTATCGATACCCTACATATAGAAATCGGTACGTGGTTCGTCCGAAAAAGGGACTCCAGCCAGCCACGTTTGACTATTTACAACATAGAAGAAGATATATTATTATTATTATTAAACAGTAGGGACTGTACACATAGGCTTAGTCCAAAGGAGAAAAGGGAAGGAAGAGAACAAGTAAAGCAGAAAGAATCTTAACCATAGGAGTGGGCTAGGCCACTAGAGGAAGAGAGAGAGGAGTTAGCAACAAACACCGCAAAGATCCAAGATCGTCAATAACCGCATTAATTAACAATAATACAACAACGTAAATTTACATAGGGCAAGATGTGATCCAATAATAGCTTCGGCACAAGAATTCCGTTAATAATTGAAACATTTTTAAACAGATGGAAAGATGTTCAGAACATTAAATCTTGAGAGGTTATACATCCGGAAAATCTTGAGAATTGTCTGTTGTACAAAAGAGTTAAAGATGGAAAGATGTGAATCAGTTCAAAGCTTCAGCTGGAGAAAGAATCCTATCATTTTCTATTTAAAAAGATAAGAAGGTAGAAGTAAAGATGCACTAAACAATAAAACTGAAGTTAATCATTAGTTCTATGGGGAAACTCATTTTCCAAGGCTCTAGAAGTTTTAACAAAATGATCCAAAGCCTGAAAAATATCTTTGTTCTTAATTAAGATATTTGGATTGCAAGGCCAGTTGTGTCCGTTAAGTAGATTGTCTTGAATAAAGTCTCCATCGCATTCACAAAATTGCGTGTTATCGAATCCAAACCTATGAAGATAGGTTTTGAATTTCCCATGACCTGTAAACAGTTGGGTGACAAAGAAGTTTGTGTTAAAAAACTTTTTACAGAAAAGTTCTTTGATGTTTGGGGCAAAGCTGTAAAAAGTTCTTCCAGTATTATCAAGGTCCCATTCCTTTTACCAATTGTCGACTAATATATTGAATAAACTGTTTTGACCATACTCAACGGGATTTTTCTGTATGAAATTGGAGAGTTAATATCACCAGCTTTTCTGGCAAGCAGGTCTGCTCGCTCATAGATGATTCATACAATTACATACGTACAATTCATTTTTAATTTTTTGCGGCACACTGCCAAAGGTATGGTGGCACAGTGGTTGAGAACCACTGCTCTACAATGATATAAGAACATTTGGTGGGCTTGCCCGCATCTCATTAATTTTTGAAACACGAATCAAATTCGGGGGGAAGTTTCCAAATATAAGTTATCCCGGAAAAGAAGGAATAAAAACAGTTACAAATTACGGAAATAATAAACTATGGAATAAATAAACTATATAATTAAATATTTTCAATCTTTTTATTCTAACATTAGTAAATAAAACTTTTCACTTCTCGTTATATTATATTAATTTTTATATATTGTATATAAAAATAAAGAAAAATCTTATATCTTTTAAAACAAGACTTCATATTGAATTCAAACATTTCAAAATACTGTATATAACACGGCAATGAATTTTTTTTTATAATTTCCAGTTTTTCATAAATTACAAAATTAAATCTATTAAACTGGAATAAAATTAATAATTGTTTCAGTAACTCTATTAATTTTATTCAAGAAATAAAAATTAAACATTCTTTTTAAGGCGAATAGTTATAAAACTTTTTAAACTGTGAAATTTTAATTTATTCATCAAAAATGTCTTTCCATAATATTTTTATATTGGTTCCAATTGTTTTTTCTTCTATTTTTGCTTCTAAACGTTTTAATTGATCTTCTTTAAAGTAGTTTTTCCAATCACCAATAATGCCCTTTCTGACAAATTCTGTAATTGGTTCATACTTCTTTCCTTCTGCACGAACACATTGTAAAGAGGCCTTCAACCCAGAAGGTATCTCTCTGTTGTTGAATATATTATCGCATCTGAAATACATATCCATAGATTTATTGGCATCCTTTTTCATGTTTTCAAAGCTGCTGTAATTCAAAATATTTTCCATTACTTTCTCATTTTCCAGGATATATTTTCCATATTCTTCACCAATAAAGTTAGCAATTTTAAGGATTTCTCTACGGGGATTTCTCTTCAGGTTCTCGTATGTAACGAAATGGACGTTACTATCGTTTCTATGTTTATACCATTCTAGAACATGATCAAAATAATCGCCAAACATAACATTACCCCTGATGAAGTCTTCAAAATATTCATCGAAAGACAAATTCGATTTTTCGTGAAGTCGCTCCATCTTTGTAAAATGATACTGAGAAACGCAACAGTCTCTTGGGTTTCGATTAATATATATATATTTTGCTTCTGAAGAATATGGTATTGCATGGAAAGGCATGTGGGTTGCAATAGCTCCAGGTTTAGTCATGTAATTCACACAATCTGCTCCACACCATTCTAGGTAAGGACATCCTAGGAAAAACATTAATGGATCTTCTGGTACTTTACCTTTCCATAAAATTGACAAGACTATATAATGCAGCCAAGTGTTTCCACATCTTGGATAACCAGTAAGAAATAAATCGCCAGGTCTTGCTTTATAATTTAAAGCAGACAGGGCAGCTTCTGTTGAATTTAAATTGAAAAACAAAATTCCATTCACATTTTTCAAACCTCTCTCCTTTTCCATTATTCTAACTGATAATTACTGAAAAATTATTAAAAATAGTTTTAAAATTTATATTGAAAATCATTAAAATTATACATTATAGAGATTTCAATAAATAACAAAAATAATATAAAAATATGCTTAAATAAGTTGTAAATTATGCATTTTAAGGAAAATTATTTACTGATAATTTTGCATATTTTATGAAGTGAATTTTATCCGAATATTTTAATATCTATTCCACTTAGCACGACAGAAATCCTATTAAAAGCGTTTTTGATTAAATGAAATAAATGAAATTGGTTTATTGTATATTCTGTCATTTAATTTATTTTTCAGTAGTGGTAAAGATGGAAAATGATTTGATAATGAAAATTGCTGGAAACACCATAAGAAAATCAAAATTATTCACTCGTTCAATAATTTAATTTTAATCTGTTCGTTCTACCTTTTATTTTTTGCAGACTTTTTCTGCATAGAATTTGATTAGTTGTAAAAGAGTAGTTAATATAAATACTGCAAATAAATGAAAATTATAACAATGTCATGGCATTTTGCGTTTTCTCAATATTGTGAATATTGCTGCTTAATGATTAACTGAAAGGAGGTCCGTTATTGGATGCCATAATTTTGACATAAATTTGAAGATTATTGTTTACATTATATGTTATATAAGTTAATAATGCGTAATAATATCATATTAAGAATTTAAATCATAAAAATTTTAAAATACTCTCTTTCGCAAATTATATGATGAAATAATTAATATAATTTAATTCTGAAACTCATGTAATTATAATTTCTCAGGTTACAAAAATGTAAATGAAGAAAAAATTACTTAAAATATTTAATTTATTGAGTAATACAAGTTTAAAATTATATTTTATATAAATAAATTAATAAAATTATGAGAACGTATAATTTATAAAATAGTAGTTATTGTTTAAATCCACAAAAAATACAGTATTAATATAAACTAGTTTTGAATTAGAGAAATAATAAAATTACTGTATGACCTACCTATCAAATCTTATTTTAATAATTGACATCTATACTTCTGTAAATACTAATCAAGTTTGTATGTTATCGTAATTTATTCCAAAAGTTTTTAATGCTTTCAATTGTCGCCAAAGTTATTTATATCGCATGACGTCATTAAAGATGTCCTTCGATTGTATCGTTTCCCAGCTGGGTGTCTTAAGGTTACACACCTGTACTCTCAGACGACAGGTTATAAAGGGCAAGAAGTAAGATGAATAATCTAATTAACTGTTCTCGCTATATAGATAAAATTTAATGCTATTAAACGTCAATATTTTTGACATTTTTAAAACAATTTTCCTGTTTTATGCCATACAAAATTTGCATTGTCATCGACACAGAACAAACAAAATGCACTTTGTACATTTAAATATTCATAGTTTTTTAGATAACAAATTTTATCAATATTTGTTTAACCTTCAAAACAATTATAAGAAAATTCTTATTTCATCCATCCCGTTTACAATATATTACGCCTAGTAACAAAATGATTTCTAGCTTTCATAATAATCAAGAATGAAGTTAAAATTTGTTCATTTTCATCCATAAAAAATTGGTTTTTATATTCATGACTCAAATAAGTAATTTGTAGATTTATTTATTTCTTATTAATATCAAATAGAATATTATATACATGAATATTCAATAAATTAAAATTTTAATTGTTGAATTAAGATATTTATAAGGAAGGTGTCTGTTATTTTATCGAATTTTGTATAAACACTTTAAGTCTTCCTATATTTGATAAGAATCCACTATATAAAAATGATTATTGAATATGAATTCAATTGTATTTTATATCACGTATAAAAATTTGAGTCTGTTTGTTGCTTATGGATTCGAAATCCTCTAAAATTTAAAACTGAATCTTACGTTATTTTAGTACGTTCAACTGGAATAAATTAAACATTAATGTTTCTTGAGTTACCTATATATTGCATTAGTATCTAAAAACCTATTTATGCGGCGAACTCTGTGTTATCAAATACGTATTTTATTATGTAACCAGTTATTTTTATTATGTTAAAAAAATGTAGACACAGAACTATTGATCAGATTAATTTAGCGAAAGAAATCACTGAAATAATTTTTTGTTTAATATTTCCACTCTCCTAAAAATTTATATTTAGTTGAAAATATTATTCAACAGAGAAAACCGATGTTCGTAAAATTGATTTGAAATATTATTTCTTTAATTTTTATTTATAAAGTATTAATGAGGCACTATGGAAACTAAGCTTTATTATTTACACTATTGACTTAAATTACATCTACATAATTACAAACTTAATGAAATTCTACACAATGTGCAATAAGGTAATTGATTGTTGGTTATTTCTCCAAATATAACAAGCAGATGGTTGCGTTCAAGTGATTGCTCTTCCACCGTAAAGCACCATGTAGATTTCTCCCTTTTTTACCAATTTCTTCAAGTAGGATTTGTGACCGACTTTTTAAATCCCATCCTTCACATAATGGGCACCCCAGCAGGTATATGGGTGGAATCTGGAAAACTTTAATGAGTCTTGGGATTAATATTTTGCTGAAAAGAAAGCAGAACATAATCTATAAAGAAAGAACTTAACCAGTGTCACTTATGGACTGCCCACACCTTAGATAGTGTACAGCATTAATGATGAACGACTACAGGCTGCTATGAAATGCGATATAAAAAATTCTAGGGGTGTGGAACCCGCTATTGAACGAAGATCTCCAAAATATACTTCGGCCAAATATATTTACCTATCATTTATCCTCATTAAACTTACTGCAAACTGTAAAGCGCTGCAAGTAACAAACGTAATGATTGTATTCAATATAGTTTAAACAGATTTTATATAAGCAATAGAATTGAAACATAAAGACAGTAAACAGGCTAATTTCATTTTCTGAGCATACCATTTTGAATTATACTCTCATCATTTGTCGGCCAGATGGCCGCGTGGTAAAGCTGTGGCTTACCACCCTGACGGATCCGGGTTCAAATCCGGGTCCCACACCTACAGTTTTTCAGAAGGCGACTGGGCCCGGATTGTTGGACTTCATCTTTTAACCATCTAGTCGATCCCATCATGGGTGTTGGCCAGCCTGTGATGGGCTCTATAAGTATCCGCCGCCAGATAAAGAATATCCCATGAGAATATGGCGGTTTAACCATAGTAACTTAACCTAAACTCTCATTATTTAAAAAGTAGTAATCTCACTGTATTTAAGTACGGATATACAGGGTGTTTCTAGAAATCGTACCACCCTTTTTTCTCGAAAACGCTGAGATAGGAAGTGGGGAAAATATTTTCATTACCAAAGTATATTTGAAGAATCGAATGGGCATGATAAAAATTTTGTGGGGTCATTGGAAGTAGGGGCACAAGGGGGGCATGATAAAAATTTTGTGGGCCCATAGGAAGTAGGGGCACAAGGGGTCATATATAAAAATTTTGTGGGCCCATCGGAAGTAGGGACACAAGGAGTCAACTATATCTCCAATGGAAACCATTGCCGATTTTGGCATAATTGGATAGAACTGTAAAAAACAAAACTTTTGTTTTGAAAGGTTTTTTTAATATCATCTAAGTATTGGGAGATATCACAAAAAAAAAGATGCCGCCGCATGTACCGCTGATTGGGCTATTCAAGCAATAATAAAAAGAAGAATCTGACAGAGTGCATCTGCGTACAACATAGCGCTCATAAAGGGCTGAAACAAGTCCAGAAAGCCAAGTGGTGCTCTCGATGTGTCGCAACTAACGTTTTGGGACACATATAATATCACAATACAATATGTCACGTATCATATCCAATAGTTTGCAGGCCGCCGCCAGAGCGCACTGTCTATTACGCAAAGCAGTTGTGCCAAAATAAACTATTTTATGTATAACACTGTTTGATAAATACAAAATTATTTATTAAACAGTTCAAAAGGTCAATTTTAGGATGGACGGCCGCGATAGGAGCGTGCTGTGCCTGGTGTATCCAGGTTTATTTCCCGGGTCTCATACCTACAAAGTTTTTCAGAACGGATCTGGATCTACCTGTTGAACCACATCCTTTACCAAGGTTAATAGATAAAAGGTTGTGCCGTAACTAAGCTGCCGCGATAGTGCTGTTGTCGTTCTGACGTCACAGGTTTCCACCGACTCGACTTTGTAGTTCTTAAGTCAATGCTTTGTGTAAGAAAATTTTTCAAAAAGGAGTTTTAATATCTTCAATGTTTCTGAAGGAATTATACAGCTCGCTTAAGTTTAAACATAAAGATTTTAAATTTATTTTAACTCATCGTCTTAACGAGGATTGCCTCGAGAATTTTTTCCCATGTAAGTTTGCACTTGAAATACTGAGATTTTTAGGAATAATTTATTTGTAGACTACAGGATTTTTTTTTAATTTTCAGCTTAGAACAAGAGGTGGTTTGCAGGATCATCCTGCTTCTTTGAATGCTTTATATAGGATTCGGATGATCCTTATAGGAAAGAATGTAGGTATGGTGCAGGCAGACACCAATACTTATTCAATTTCATTGGATTGACATCATTCCTTATCCGTTTTCTTAACTACAGATTTTTATCACTATTTTTCTCAGTGCTATGTTGGTAATCGGGAATAAACACACTTAATTTTTAAACATTAATTTATTATTCACAAAATTAAAAAAAAACATATATTTATAATACTCTTAAAACTGTACTAAAACTATTTATATAACAATTTATCATTTATAAAAAATTCACCATCTGCAATATGCATATCGGACTAAATGTTTTTTTAATTTTGTGAATAAAAAATTAATGTTTAAAAATTAAGTGTGTTTATTCCCGATTACTAACATAGCACTGAGAAAAGTAGTGATAAAAATCTGTAGTTAAGAAAACGGATATGGAATGATGTCATTCCAATGAAATTGAATATACATATTACTTCTATAATTAGATATATTGCCAATACTTATGTTGAGAGAACCGAAGAAGAATATATTGTGGCATCAGTTTTTAAAAAAGCACAACTTAAAAACATTTTACTTTCAGAAGTTTCTGAAAATAATTTGTCCCACAAACTCATACACTTCCAGAAATAACTACAAAGGCACAAGAAATAAAGGCTTCAACAGAAGAAGATGGCTTAGAATATATAGCAGGATACCTGGCAAAACAATTAAAATTAGAATTTCTCCATTTTGGTTCTGCCACTTGCAAAAGTGGATTCAAATTCCATGATTATGCAGTGCCTTCCTGGGTTCAGCATTTGTCATTTGGAGGCCTGATGTGAAATCCATGGAAAGATTGTTTCAGGCTTTTCATGGACAAAATATCATAAAAGGAAAAAATGTTATACTGAAAACAACTAAATTTATAAAGATGAACTCCAATGATATTGAAGAAAAATTAATACAAATATTTGTAAGACAGAGATTGTACATGAGATTGAAATATTTAAATCAATAAAGCCACACAATATAAGGGGGTGGAATCAATGTAAGAAAAAGC
Source organism: Olivierus martensii (assembly GCA_000484575.1). Classification (NCBI taxonomy): domain Eukaryota; kingdom Metazoa; phylum Arthropoda; class Arachnida; order Scorpiones; family Buthidae; genus Olivierus; species Olivierus martensii. The sequence goes on along the minus strand of AYEL01087537.1, from coordinate 44,033 downwards.
AAAATTGTTAAAAAAATTTAACAAAATTATCACATAGAAATGGATGTAATATAAATAAAAAAATCTTAGCATTTTAAAGGTGCTAAATCTATAATAAGTTTGTTGTTTTGTTATTACCTTATATCACAAATATAAAACTTGTAAATTTGAAACCTTATTTATATGCAGTAATTCTGGGGATGGCTTCTGAAGTCACATTAATATAGTGACATTGACCATTTTTCAGCATAAATCAATAAATAAATAAATTTATATAACAATACACTTCTATTATTTTAAAGTATCTAAAATTAAACATAACATATATTAACATTAAATTTAAATAAATAAATTTATATAACAATACACTTCTATTATTTTAAAGTATCTAAAATTAAACTTAACATATATTAACATTAAATTTACTCCCTCAACAAATTTCTGGATAATTATTGCAAGACAGGACAATATTTAAGTATTTCTGTTCCTTCTCCGATGTTTTACACGACAAGAAACAGTCATCTGGACAATTATTGCAAGACAGGACAATATTTAGGTATTTCTGTTCCTTCTCCGATGTTTTACACGACAAGAAACAGTCACTACACTGAGGGAATATCACAGATATCAATTAGTCGAAATAAATTTAAAAACTCTATCATTTTTAATGCTGTTCATCTTAATTAAACGAGGGATAGCCGGTACTGCCCATATGATCGGAACTATAGAAGGAAACCTGTGACGTTTCGTATGCTTCGATCCGATTAGTGGAGAGTTACGGCACAACCTTCTATTTATTAACCTTGATCCTTTACCTGATGGCTAATCTCACCAGGGGTATAAGTAGCCTATAATGGGCATTGGAATAACCTATCGCTTAATACCAACTTACGTTTCGTATGCTTCGATCCGATTAGTGGAGAGTTACGGCACAACCTTCTATTTATTAATCTTGATCCTTTACCTGATGGCTAATCTCACCAGGGATATAAGTAGCCTATAGTGGGCATTTGAATAACCTATCGCTTAATACCAACTTGTTGGAAAATTGTGCTATACCACACAGAAAAAATATAGGTTAGTTACGTTACTGAATCTCATGAAAGATTTTTATTAAACCGAAGTGATGCACTTTTTTAAGTGGGACCCTGACCACAGATTTGTCACAAGGCCAAAAATTTCTGTCGGCGGCTCTGTATACATATATACAAGTTAGGTTAGGTTAAGCCGCTATATCGCAGGAGGGATATTCTATATCTGGCGGTGGCCACTTAATAGTAATAATCACAGGCTGACCAACACCGATGATCGGTTGAACCGAAATAGTTGAAGGATTGGTTCAACAGGCCGGGCTCGGATCCTTTCTGAAAAATTAGAGATATGCACCGATGATCGGTTGAACCGAAATAGTTGAAGGATTGGTTCAACAGGCCGGGCTCGGACCCTTTCTGAAAAATTAGAGATATGGGACCCGGATTTGAATCCGGATCCTTAAGGGGTAAGCCATAGCTTTACTACGCGACCATCCGGTCGAATATACATAAACAGTGTGTATATATATATATATATATATAGCAGATTGTCAGTATCCATTATTATATTCTCTTGTGGGTGGAGGACAGAATATAATCACCTTATGAATCCACATGGTGTAAAAGACACCTAATAGTTGTCAACATGTACCAATAGAAAATTGCCTAAGACCGTCATTGCGAATCTCTATATAGAATCTGATCTATCTCAGCGATGCCTACGTCCGTCCCTATGGTTTGCGATGGGATCTTATACGGACTCATATCACTTAGCAGGGTTGCCCGCCTCGCGCCATTTTTTGAAATATGGGTAACAATCGGGAAAAAGTTTCCATTCATAACTTCCAGAGGGAGAGATAAAAAGCGGGGAAGTAATGGACCTATTAAAATAAGCTATTTAATTAAATATTTTTATTCTTTTTATTCGCTTCCTGTAATATTTGATATTATATAGAAAAAAGTTTTATAAGTTTTTGAGAAAAGTCGACATATTGAATTCAATAATTCTCAAATACCGTATATAACTCTTCACTAAATCTTTTATTATTTTTAATTTCTGAAAAATTACAAAATTAAATCGATTAAATTGAAATACAATAAATGTTTTTTTTTCAGTTACCACGTTAATTATATTTATGTAGAAACAAATCGTTAAATAGAAACCTATAAAAACTTTTAAAATATCTTTTAAGATCAAGTAGTTATAAAAATATTTTACTTGTGAAATTTTAATTTATTCATCATAAATGTCCTTCCATAATATTTTTATGTCGGTTCCAATTGTTTTTTCTTCTATTTTTGCTTCTAAACGATTTAATTGATCTTCTTTAAAGTAGTTTTCCCAATCCCCAATAATACCCTTTCTAACAAATTCTGTAATTGGCTCATACTTCTTTTTTCCCGCCTGAATATACTGTAAAGAGGCCTTCAAACCAGAAGGTATCTCTCTGTTGTTGAATATACTATCGCATCTGAGATACATATCTATAGATTTATTGGCATCTTTTTTCATGTTTTCAAAGCTGCTGTAGTTCAAAATATCTTCCATTACTTTCTCATCTTCCAGGATATATCTTTCGTATTCTTCTCCAATAAAATTAGCAATTTTAAGGATTTCTCCGCGGGGATCTTTCTTTAGGCTCTCGTATGTAACGAAATGGACATTACTATCGTTTCTACGTTTATACCATTCTAGAACATGATCAAAATAATCGCCATACATAACATTACCTCGGATGAAATCTTCAAAATATTCGTCAAAAGACAAATTCGATTTTTCATAAAGTCCCATTGTCTTCGCAAAATGATAATGAGAAACGCAACAGTCTCTCGGATTTCGATTAATATATATATATTTTGCTTCTGAAGAATATGGTATTGCATGGAAAGGCATGTGGGTTGCAATAGCTCCAGGTTTAGTCATGTAATTCACACAATCTGCTCCACACCATTCTAGCAACGGACATCCTAGGAAAAACAGTAATGGATCTTCTGGTACTTTACCTTTCCATAAAATTGACAGGACTATATATTGAAGCCACGTGTTTCCACATCTTGGATAACCAGTAAGGAATAAATCGCCAGGTCTTGCTTTATAATTTAAAGCAGACAGGATAGCTTCTGTTGAATTTGAATTGTAAAACAAAATTCCATTCACATTTTTCAAACCTCTCTCCTTTTCCATTATTGTAACTGATAATTACTGAAAAAATATTGAAATTAGTTTAAAGTACATACTGTATATACTGAAAAATCATTAGAATTATACATTTTATGCATTTAAATAAATAACAGAAATCGTTTAAAAATAAGTTTAAAATATATTTTTAATGACATTCCTGGCAACGAAATATCTCTCCGTTCAGCTACTATTGCTAAATCACTAGGAACCGGCCAAGGATTCGTCAATTGTATTAGACCAAGTGCCAAAACATGAAGTGATTTTGTATGAATATCACTTCATGTTTACAATATCATTCAGAATATTATAATTTTTTCAATGCCATTCAAGCCTTCTCTGTTGCAACAAGTAGGTTAATTTTTTCCTCTTATTGTTTTCAATAAGAAATTTCTATATTTTATTTGATATTTTCTTTCTTTATTTATGTGTTTTTAATTAAATGTTCATGACTGTTTTCAAGTTTTACTTTTTAGTGAGAAAGACAATTACGTGCAATTTAAAATAAAATTCTTTCCTTCCTTATTGCAAAAAAATAGGATCATATTTTATTTTCTCTTGTTTTCCTCAATAAGAAAATCATATACTTTATTTTGTATTTTCTTTTCTTTTTCATATGAGTCTTTTCAATAAAAGCCTTTACATGATTGTCTTTTAATACTTTGCCTAAATAGCATTTGTAGTTCTATATTATGCCTAGGTATTACATACAATCCTTAGAAAAAGTATATGTAATATTAATCGTTTCATACATTGCCGGTAACGTATATATATATAATAAAAATTTATAGTAAAATATATATTTTTTATATTTACTACTAAAATAATGTTTTTTATATTTATGCCATTTAAAAGAAAAATAATAAATTAAAAACATAATTTAAGAAAGTACGAAAAAATTTTATAGATAAATTCCATTTTTAAAAAATGTTCACGAAAATTCTAACTCGTATTCAAAGTTATCGGACATTCAATATTTTTTTAAGATAAAAATACAACGATATGAACCTGCATACCTGCATACTGCATTTATAATAAATGATTGATTTTCAAAATTTAGATTAAAAACATAAAAATTATTGAGTAAATAATATATTACTAAACAAATGCTGGAATTATTCTGCAGATATTTTTACATCCTGTTTTCAGTTAACATAAACAAAAGATAAATCGTCATATCCAATTTGTCAAATAAAAGGTCTCTGACGTCAGATCAGAAATCTAACAGTATCCTCTTAATGTACCGGATTTTTTGTTTGTACGAGTATCTGAAGTGTTCGATTGTAAGTTTTATTAGATTGTTACATGAATTATTACTATAGTAATAATAAGTAGTAATCCTTAGATAAGTGTTTATTTTTATTGTTATCATCATCGAATTCTATTGGCTGTATCAGATGCGCGTTATTCGACTTAGCGTCGAATTCCACGTTAGTGACGTCAGATGTATCGCGACCGAAAGCAACGGCACCTAGAAGACAAGGCCGTTTCATTGTTTCTTGACGTCACTACATTTGGGCCGTGATCTACAACACTTAACTTTTCCTAGAATATAAATAGACCCTTCGAAATGTTTTAAACACATGATGGCTTCTGAATCTTTTGCCGATTTCGTGAATATTTTTAAATGATAAATTTTGTAGAATTTTTCTGCATAACATATTAGTTAGATGTAAAGGATTAATTAAGATAAATACTGTAAATAAATGAAAATTATAACAATGTCATGGGTATTTTGCGTTTTCTCGATATTGTGAATATTGCTGTTGTTCACTGAAAAGAAGTCCTTTATTGAAGCGTTTAAACGTGGGCCATAATTTTTGGCATACATTTGAAGATTACTGTATACATTGTATGCTATATAAGTTAATAATGCATAATAATATATTAAAAACTAAAATCATTAAAATTTCAGGATAGTTATAAGCCGCTATATCGTCATCGGATATTTTTTATCTTGCGGCGGCCACTTACTGAGCCTGTCACAGGCTGGCGAGCACCCATAATGGGGTCAACTGAATGGTTGAAGGATGAGGTTTAACGGGCCGAGCCCGGACTCCTTCTTAAAAACTGAAGGTGTGGGACCCGGATTTGAACCGGGATTCTCCAGGATAGTAAGGCAAAGCGTTACCGCGCAGCCATCCGGCAGAACATAAAAACTTTAAAATGCTGTTTTTCGCATATTATATGAAATTTAAATTTAAATAATGTATTCAACTTTAATTTTCAAACTCATATGTTATATTTTTTCACGGTAAAAATTTAAATGAAGAAAATATTATTTACTTAAAATATTTAATTTATTGACTAAAGCAAGTTTGAAGTTTAAAATTATACTTTACATAAATAAATTAATAAAATTATGAACACGTATACTTTATAAAATAATAGTTATTGTTTAATTCCTAATAAAATTACAGTATTAACCAAAAATATTTTGGAGTTAGAGTAACAAAAAAAATTACTTTTTGACCTACCTATCAAATATTATTTTGACAATTCACCTTTTGCACTCCTGTAAATACTTACAAAGATTGCATGTTATCAAAAATTATTCCAACCAACGAAATGTATTCTGTATCTTTAAATCTTTTCAGTTTTCTCGGATAACAGATTTTATCGATAATATTTCTTAAACTTGAGTGATGATAACGAAATTCTTGTTACTTCATCGACACGTTTGCATTATATGACGCCTAGTTACAAAATTATATGTTGCTTTTATAATAAAAACAATGATATCAGTATCATGGAAATTTGTTCATTTCCATCCATTAAAAATATTTCTTTATATATTCATGATTCTAGTATAATATTTAGAATATTATTAGCGGAATTTATAGATATTTCAGTAATTAAAGATGATCAGATCATATCATTAATTTATAAATATATTTAATTATTATTAATTATCAAGTACAATATTATAGACGTGAATATTCAATCAATTAAAACTTTTAATTTGTTAAATTAAGATGTTTAGGTTAGGCTAGTTAAGCCGCCATATTGCACCAGAGATATCTGGCGGAGGCACTTATAGAGTCCGTCACAGGCTGGGCAACAGCCATAATGGAGTCAACAGGATGGTTGAAGAATTGGGTTCAATAGGCCGTGCCCAGACCCCTCCTGAAAAACTGGAAGTATGGGACCTGGATTTGAATCCTAAGCCTTCAGGGTGGTAAGCCGCAGCTTTATCACGATATTAAGGTGTTTAAAAGAAAATAATCTGATATTCTATTTAAGATTTATACAAATACTTTAAGTCTTCCTATATTTGATAAGAATCCACTATATAAATATATTTAAATTCTTTTGAACTAAACAAATTCATGATGAAATTCAGTGATTGATGAGTCTTTACATTTTCGGTTAACGATAAGCGATACGATGTAAAACAGATTGCAATAGGGAATTCATTGCCATTTTTGATTTGATGTTTGAATTTAAAAACATAGTAATCACATTAAAACATTTTAATTTTTCATTATAAATACTAAACTGAATTTTCGTATACATGTGTTGACGAAATGTTAAATGTTTAAATGTTTTCCATTTCCAGGTCATCGTCTACTGTTTTGCTTCATTCGGTTACAATTTTTTTAATTATCGATACGGAACCACTAATTTCGAGTGAACTTTCGTTGCGGATGTCACTTTGCATAGATTTCTGCTTTCAAAATATTTATATACGTTTAAAATAACATTTCTACTTGCCTGCGTTCTCTTCGCTTACAAACAACTGTGTTATCCACCGTTATTGCTAAATACTAAAAAATGATGACGTCATTCGCTGTTTTTATTTAATTTTAATATAATATGTAGTTGAAAATATCATTCAACAGAGATTATCGATGTATGTATAATCGATACTAAATGTTATTTTGTTAATTTTTACTTGTAAATATTTATGAAGCACCATAGAACATAGACTAAACATTATTATATACACAAGTGCATTACAATACATTTGCATTGTTCAATAACTTATAAATTTAATGAAATTCTATACAATGTATCATAATATTATTGATTGTTGGATACTGATCCAAATAACAGAAGGAAAGAAATGAAAGGTACCAGTTATAGTCTGGGGAGATGAAGAATGTTAAGCAGGTTGGGATTCTGATTGCTTTACAACAATCCGCAAATGCAGAACTAGAAATTAAATAAAGATCCTTTTATCACTTATAATTTTCAATAAGTGTGATTTGTGACCGACTCATTAAATCTCATCCTTCACATAATGGACATGTCCAACGCAGATGTGTGCGATATCTTGTAAGCTTTCCATGAACTCTACCGCTGAATATTCAGCAGAAAAGAAATCTTAGAAAGTTCTAAACCAATGCCCATCATGGACTGCCCACATCTGTGGTGAGGTCGACCATTATTGATTGGCGTTCAACAGTCTGTCTGTAAATGCCTATAAAAATTCTGCCGGTGAGAGACCCAGAAATTTAACTCACAATATCAATGTTTCTCTCAGCCAGTTATATTCACATATCATTAAACTCACTGCAAACTTTAAAGCGATGCAAGTAACGAAATTAATGACTGTATTCACTACACTTTATACAGATTTATTTAAGCAAAAGAACTGGAACATTAAAACAGTAAACAGTTCATTTCATTTTATGAATATTCTCGTTTGGATTATACTCTCTTTATTAATTAAAAAAATAATAAGAATTTCACAATATTTCAGAATCGAAATATATTGTTTGACTTTTTCAGACATCAGCACTTCAGATGAATGAAATCCTAGTTTGAAAAAAAATATTATTAAACTGTCCCGACTCAATTCCTGCTTAGATAATTCTAAATATATCCAATCCAAATACAGAACTATACTTGGAAGATAGTAGGTTTCAGTAACCATTTTTTGATAATTCAAAGAAACAAACATAAAATTAAATACAGTATTTATGTTTGAACATAGTGTTTATTATAGTATGGCGTAAAGAAATTCATAAAACAAAAAAAATCGTTTATTATCAGAATATATATAAAATTATTAATAATGAAAACATTCATAAAACATATAATTTATCATAACTGTTATTGTGTTAATAACATGATTACAATGATAATTAAAATGTTATATTTTTATTTCCAATAATAAAATAAAATTGAATAAATATAACCGATTCTGTCAAACTAGAGAAGGAAATAAGTTAGAAAAACCATCTAGCACGAAAGTATCTTAAAATACAATGAACATAATCGATTATATAAGGCAGGGGTCGGCAAACTTTTGAGAAGGAAGAGCTAATCAGGCCCTCCAGAGTGGAAAGCCGAAGCGTTTCCACGCGACCAATCCGGCCGACCAAACGGTCGACAACGTTTCTTAGTAACAGGTAATTAATAAACACCGTACGATATATAACTTTGGAGGTTTTTTCGTGGCCCCGCTATACGTGTCAGTGAATCTGCTCGACCCCGGGTCATAACCAGTCCGCGCCTCCCCGTTCTAGAGTAATAGAAAGAACCGGGAGGATAAGTCGCCCCGGCCTCCGATCCGCTGGGTAGTTTCTATTACCATACAGCCGGATTACAGTCTACCGGGGCGCAACGGCCCTGGGAATAATAGGAAGTGATCAATTTGGCACCGTCGTTTTATTTTCCATTAATTTCGGCCAGCGGTTTAAGTTTGTGGCTGAGCAGTTACCCGCTTATCTATCGGTATGGCCGAGTCAATCTGACCGAATTTTGACCGTTTATTGGTCGGAGACCTCGGTGCCGTAAAATACTACCCGGCTTCGATTTAGTCCACCCCAGACGGAGTCCGAATGCCATTTATTCGAATCGAATCGAACCTTTACCCGCGACTATGAGTGGGGCCAATAACGGTATATCACCCCAATAAATTCACCCCGTATGCCGGTACGGTGGCCCACCCGGTGGCGTACCATTATGGGAGGGGCAGCCGTGGGTGGACTACCGTTATGCTCCCGAAAGATATGGGAATTTTCACGGATAGCCGATTGGCGTAGCTGGGTATTTAGTTGGTGGTTTATCGGCGCGACACGTCCATACCGACGCGAGATAGTTGTCGATCGATGTACCTAAATATTTTCCGACTCGACCGATTCGGCCTTAGTGGAGAATTTCTTCCAATGTCGGCGTTTTTAAGACTAACGGTGGTTCCCGTAGCCGTTCCCACCATCGAAAGATACTTTCTGCGGTCTAATGACAAATCTACGAAATTAAGGCCGCCAGATGGGAAGTAGCGGAATTTATTACCATCGACTCAGATATGAGGCCGATTAACCGGGCACGGACGGATCCAGTCACACCTAGGTGGTAGCGCCGACTAGGCTTCAAATACTTCCGACCAATTTTGTTTCTTAATTTCTTTCGAATGTAACTAACACTATATTTAAAGCCGACAGGGTCGACTAATTACTACAGTAAAGTTATATATCAATATCTTTATATTTTATTTCGGTAGAAGCGCGTGGGAAGAAAGAGATTCTCTCCCGCCATATTTTAGTAAAGGATAGAATGGACAGCCAGACCAAATCGAGCTATATTAAATTTAAAACGAATATTTCGAACTAGGGTCGACATTGGGTCCAAGTTTTAACAACTACAGCCTAAACATAGGTAACGAATTTTCGAATTAAACATTATCCGCCACGCTATCAGCTAGGCTAGACGTACCGGGTGTCCACTCAGACTTATCACTGGTAAGAAAGTTAATGGAGTTTTCATCGGGCCACTTTCCACCTCCCCGGTGGCGACAATTTAAAGGAAACTGACGGCCGACTAGTCGGCCCAACTGGTATTTTGCCGTTTTTAGTCGGGGCATAATGGCCGACCATTTTAAAGTTTCCATAACTCCGGTGTAAATAACGAAATTTGGACTGACGTACGGTACAAATCCCAGCCACAATCCGGACCGTAGAAGGCCACCCACACAGACGGAATTTAATCGGTCGGAAGGTATCCAAATCTACTCACCGAATCGATACGATTAGGCCAATTATTTTTATCCACTTAGTTTCGAAATAGCCCCACCTTCGGGGGACCCGCCGTTAGAGACGATGGAAAGACGAAAGAGGGGGACGGAAGGCGTCTGCCCCCACCTTTCCCAAAAAACTATAGAGGTGGGACTGGGAATGGAAGTGGACCGGCCAGATACTACCTTACCGTTTTATGGGGGTGACCGTCCGGCTACAGCTACATCTTTACCCCGAGTTGAAATCGCAGTTCCCAGTAAATAGGGCGGATCGAACGGCTGCCCGATCGAGATACGATTCGATTCCGGTTCTCATTCGTCCAATTTTTCCGGAGAGGTTGGGGCCGGACCGTGACAACGAACTTTCCGGACCACTCCACCGCCGATTGGGACCGGCCGACTGCCCCGACATATCCTTAGCGCGTATTAAAATTAACCGAAACGGATGTAAGAAGAGCCGGGTTCCGACCACCATATTAACGGGTGGACCGCCAGAACGGGTGTCCGAGTCTGGATGGAAGACGGAAATTTCCGGACCACCACCCGCGTCTGGGCAAAATTATAAATTTGTCGTTGTCTCCGGAAATAAGGCCGGGTCGAGACGGAAGGACGACCACCGGCCACCTTCGGTTAGGTTAGGTTAGTTTTATTACGCCGCCATATCCTCATGGGATATTCTGTATCTGGCGGTGGCCATTTATAGCTCCCATCACAGGCTGGCCAGCACCCATGATGGGGTCAACCGGATGGTTGAAGGATGGTGTTCAACAGGCCGGGCCCGGACCCCTCCTGAAAAATTGGAGGTGTGGAACCCGGATTTGAACCCGGTTCCTCCAGGGTGGTAAGCCAAAGCTTTACCACGCGGCCATCCGGCCGACCCGGCCACCTTCGCAACGGCCGGAAAGGAAAATGGAAAAATGCGGGAAGGGACGGACAGTGGGGCGCTTACCTAAATTATCCGACGGAGATAGGCGGAAGGGGCGCGCTTAGCTAAGGAAAGACGGACGGACCCAGTTTAATTAGAAAGGAGCGGAAGGCCGGCGCGATAAATAAGTGGGAAAAAAATCCGGATAAAAGAGGGCCGGAGGAAACCGGACCGGTCACACGTACACTCCAGAGACGGCCGGTAATTATTGCGCCAGACCGATGGTGGGCCGCCGAGAGACGGACAGACCGGAACAGATTCCCCAACTAGCGTCAGACTTCGGCTGGCTGACTGCACCACCTGCGCACCGGCCATCTATTCCACGTGGCGTGACCGTGTCTAGCGTCGAAGCCAGCCAGCGCCATCAGGCGTGACGGCAGACAAACCGCGCGGTAACACGCTCGGCCGACCGTCTTCTTTTCTAATCAGACTCATTACCCGTCTTTAGCTTATACAAACAACGGCCAGCCCTCTGTTGGCCGCCCTCTTTAAAGTCAGTAAATAAGGCCCATGCATCCGGCCCGCCCTCCGTCCTCCTCCGGCTGCGCCGCGGTTAAACGGAGACGGGGGCCCCATCCCGGTCGTTCTCACCGTCGGGCGGAGGACGGAAGCCACCGTAGAACGACTCGAATCCCGTTATTTCCCCGGAGGGAAAAAATTTCGGTTCGGGGACAGTTAATTAGAGCGGAAAAATATTTATCCACATTTTTATTTCGGCCGGGGAGGTAGAGCGGGCGCTAAAGAAAGTCTTTATTCGGTAGATAAAGACAGTCGTTCCGAGAGGAGGCGGTGGGAGGCCGAAGTAAAAGGTTTTAATTGGTCGGATTTTATTTAGAAAGAAGCGTCCGATTTAATTCGGCCGCGGCCTATTAAAAATAGATAAAAATAAAAAAAAAACCCGGCTGGAAAACCGAGCGAGGTGGTGGTCGGAAGCCGGTGGAGTGAGTTATTAATACGGACGTGGACGTCACTTGTTGTAATCTGTGTCGTCTCCACCGATCTCTCCACCATCATTTGTTCGGCCCAACGACTATTAGTCATTCTTTTGACTGTACCTAGTCACATAAGTTGATTATCCCTTTGCACTTTGCCTTTCTATTAGTGTCCGAATCCCAATCTGTCTACTTCACCATTGTCAGCTTGTCACTAGAGATGTTCCTTTCCTTTTCTCACTCCTGTCTTTTCGCTCCCGAGTGTGCACTGAAAAGAATCCGGTCCACTTGTCATTTTACCCGCTTCTTCCACCGCCATTTTTTCCTGTTACGTCACCGTATTTTCCGTTCTTCTTTTTAATCTTTTCGGTATTCCTTTAAATTTATTAGCCGGTTTTGAATTTCTCCTCCCGCTTTTCCCAAATTTTTTCTTTTTATTTTCGCTCCCGTCTATTCCGCACCGGCTTTAAAATCGGGGGTGGACGGCGCGGCCGAGTTAACGGGGGTTGGGACCCGTCCCGTTTAATCCGGTAGGCGCCGAACCGGGGCCGGAAAACAAACGGTAAACTGTCCGGTAGGTGACCGAGGGACCCCGGGGAAAGGAAGGGGAGGACCGACGGCCCCGGGTGGAATAGAAATGGTCAAACGGCCCGCTTCACCTTTTCGGCTAATAGTGGAGCGCCGGCTCTTCGCCCACCCGTATAAGGCGGAAGAATTTGGAAAACTAATTTGAAATGGGTAAAGGTGGAGGAATTCTCTGGAGCGTTAGCGGCTTCGTTCAAAAACTTGACTCGGAGGATTTCCCAGATATCGAAGCGAGAGTACGTGAAATTACTCCATTACACCGCGCCGGTTGTCTTATTTGTCTTAGTTCCGGATATTGATTCCCCGCCATCCGACTCTTTTCCCCACCGGCTGAGCCATTTTATTTATAGAAAACTTTGTCGGCCACCCCGGCTGGTCCCGCCCGGGGCGGGCCGCGCCGGACGGTGATAACGGAGGGTGTTGGACCGGCTGAAAGAAGCGGAGCGGACAAACGGAGCATCCGGCTAGAAATAACCGGAAAATATCAAAGACGCGGCCGAGGGACGAACAGAGGGAGGGGGCGCTAGCCGGACGCTTCTTCCAGCCGTAAAGTGACCGGATAGCCGACCTCTTTCCGCCGGATTGATCGGCACGGGGGAGAATTTGCGCCGGGCGGCTAGAATTAGAGGAAGCCGATTCCTGGAATTCCGTCTGGGACGCATTTAAATTGGAAATTAGAGACGAGGTGGGTGTGGGGCGGCCGAATCTGGTTAGGGCCGGATAATAATTATCCGTATATTTGGAATCTGGACGGGTGGAAAAATTTCCTATCGATGCGCAGTTATTTAATTCGGTAGGGAAATCGATTTACTTAAGAATGAAAAGAATTCTCGGCCTACCTTACCCTTCCAATTAAATTATTCATTCGTTTAAGCGCGCTAATTAAACTGGCCAAAAAACCTAATTATATTAACCGCCGCCCGGTCCGGGGCCCTTTACTTCTCTTCCTGCACCGTAAACGTCGCCCTTCTACATTTTTGCCTGGCTGGGGCCGACTTTCTTTCCCGCCACCGGCTTTTCCCTCCATCCCCCTTTTTCGTCCTTAAAAACTTACGTTCTACCTAAAATTGGGAATTAACGAAGACGGTAGACCGGGCCTCGGTCATCCTCTGGCCCCGACCAGGGCCGGCTGACTGATGAAATATTGAAATGTGTGTGGAAGATAATTCTTTACCGGCAAAGAAAAAATCTCATTGTTAGCCAGTTCCTTTCTGGCTGAGCGACGACTCTCCCGTCGGCCCGGATCGATACAATTCTTCTTATCAGACGAGAAAAAATTGGACCTTTACACACAAGAAGAAAATGCCAGATTTTGTCGCGTAATTTGAACTTTCGGTCTTCCCCGACCGTCCACCCACTGCCTCTTCTCCTCCGTCCTCCACTTTTATACCGCCCGGTTATTTATACTGGCCCGCTGTCTATTCGTCGACTAAATACTACGCCCGTCTTTTATTCCACACGACAAGCTAGAAAACAACGTCTCTCCACCCCGGCTCGGTTAAAAATAATAAACCGTGGTTGGCCGGTCGCCTTCCAACCGATAATATTTTATCTATAGGGAGGACCCTCGGGCAAATTTTGACAATTTTTTTTATCAATTTTGTTATAAGAATCGCTAAATGTCGTAGTTGGAAGTGGCGGAATACTTCGTAATTTGAATTCTTCGCCCTCCTATCCAAATTTTTTCCAGATTATGTCCGTGTTCTTAGTAGCTTCACTTTTTCTAGACTTGTCTACCTGTAAAAACATATTAAGTATTAGAGAAAGACAAAAAATACTTTTCGAGGTCGTTATAATTTAATAAAATCAAACGACCTCGATAAAGTATAACTATTTTGATTTATATTGGAAAATACCGGTAAAATGATTATTCGCCATTCTCTATTAGAGTTTAGTAACAATTTCTTCCATCGACATTATATTCCGACCAAGAATTAATGCAAATATTAAAGATTGGTTCGCTGTATGTTTCGCAACTTTTATCGGAGACACACTAAACCCATTATTCTCCACTTTGGAAAAATAATCAAACAACAAAAGATTGGGACGCCTTTTCACGGAACTCAAATGTCAATCTTCGGGTGCGCTTCTAATCTCATTACGTTTTTTAGAACATTTAGCGTGGCGTAAACGATTAATATAGGGTTTACATACCGTATATCCGAATTAAAATATTTTCGGACATTAAACTACGGCACAAAACCTACTAAAGGTACACATCTCTTTCTTAATTATCGAATTTATATATACTGCATATATATATTTATGTGTGTGTGTGTGTTATTATATATATATATATTATTTTCTGTGATTATCACTTTGATAAATAAAGTAATTTTGAGGGTAAGTAGTTGTTATACTGTAACAGATTAACCCTTCAAAAATATAACAATCCCCATACTATTCCATACTAGTTACGATCACCCGTTATTCGACAGTCACGAATAATCCAAGTAATACTCACCGAAAACAACATCTATCTATGCCAATGTAAATTATACAGTTTACAGGAGAGGTAGGTAACTTCCGTCAAATCTGTAATAGCCTATTTTAAATCGTCCGATAATATTTTATTTCGAACTTGGGAAACGAATGAGGCCGAACAACTAAAGATATCGCACCACTATAACGACGAAATTACGTCGGCAAAAAAACAATTCGGGGAGCCATCCGCCAATCGGTTAAAACGGTGCTAGTGGAAGTATTTTTAAATTCTAAAAACAATTTTTGTCTCGGTCACCACTAGCCCGTTCTCCGCTATATATACACAAATAGTAGCTAGCGCGCCTTTAAACGGAAGCGCCATCATCTTTAATATACTTATCATCGATGATACTTACACTCCGGTAAAAATGGGAACGACCAGTTTTCCTTTTAATCCCGGGCGTTCGGTACCCGGATAGCGTTATTCTCTACCCTGCGCTTTTTAAATAAATAAATATAATTAGTCAAAATAAAGTACTCCACGGTTGGATGGTCGTACGGCCGCTCCGAAGGCGTTAGTATCGACATAGACAGAAAAAAAAAATTATAAAGGCCACCAGTCGGGACGAGGAAGATACGGACGGTAAAAACGTAACTACCCAGTTAGGAAAAATCCTCTTCCACCCTCACCTCCTCTTTCCGTTGCCCAGGACCGAGAAATATTCGCGTATAAGAAGAGGTTAAACGGATTTGTTTCCACCTCACCGTCGAATGAAAATTCTTTTCCATCGCCACTATATTCGACCGGTGACAGAAACCGAAATTTAAAGCGTAGGCCTACGCCAAGAAGAAAACATTAAAAGTTTAAACAGCTTATATTTGCCACACATTGATGTTTAGATAATTCGAGTGGCGTATTTCATAATATAGGATAAAATGGAATTTCGATATGGATATTATTAAAAGTCCGGAGAAGAGAGGACGGGTCCGGACCAGATTAGAGTCTTTTATCGGACGGTATCCTCTGTCTAGATGATGTTTAGTTGGCGCTTCACCGAGATTCGTTACGTGTTTCCGGATTGGATAGGTCCGCTTCCGTTCCAACCAGCCCGTATCCCCCGGCCCCAGGGAGAAGAATAGGACAAAATACAGTTAACTGGGGATTGGGATGATAAATGTGGAATTTAATAGAAAACAAAGACGGCGAAGAAAGTCGGAAGTCTTCCACCGCATCCGGATGTAGCATCTCGGTATCGGTGGCCCAGATTAGGAAGTTTGAAGATGAAAAATTATGATATTTGGCCGAGCGGTCGGGTTCATCTCTGTCGATTTTATGGGACATAACTCATCGGAGACGAATGAACGGACGGGGATTTCCACCTTCTCTAATAAAACCGTGATTAATTGTCCACCGCCGCGTCTTATTGTGTGTCCGAATATTGGATACGGGCGAGATGGGATTAAACGTCGATCCGGACCAATACCCTCGGCCCGCTTTATATTCGCGGCCCGTGGCTCGTTTATTAAAACCCAACCGGTCTGTTTAAAGGCAAAAATGGCCGATGACGAAAAGAAAACACCACCCACCGGCAAATTACGGCTCTTTAATTTTCGGAAAAGGAAGGGGACGCCTCCAAAATATTCCTCGATGGCGCCCATTTAAACGACGGAAGGGAAACGGACTCAATCGAATTGGGGAATCGGTCCTCCCTTACCGGCAGCGCTTTTAATCGGCGACTGACACGGCTGGATTTAAAGTCGACCCCGAGTCCGGTCCAGAAATAATTCCCATTTCTATATTTAACGATAAAAGTAAAGGAAAAGAAAATTGGTGGGAAAATTAGAAAGGGTGGGGGAAGAGTCAGACTCGGATCTATTGTATTAGGATTCGTGTCTGCAGCTTTAAATTGGATTTAAAAGAGGAAAGAACCGATTCTTCTTCTTCCGCCCACCCCAAGATTTACATCCGGAAGAATGCATCCGGAGCGTAATTGAGTTGGACTGGATTACCGCCGGACTAATTTAATTTGCCAACATTAAGTAACTGTCTCATTTTTCGGAGGTCGATGGCGATAATACCTCATCGTCTCCTCTACATATCATCGGTGTGGAATAATTACGCCACCTACGGTGGAATTTGTCCGGTAATTACGGTGTGACTGGATGGCCCATCCGCCGAAATTCCCTACCGACTGGTTTTTCCAGTCCGCTCTTCCGATCCGTAATTTCGATAGACGAGTGGCGAAAATTCCCTCCCCATCCGGAAATTCGAACCTTTCCGGACCGGCCTTCCACCGGGGTCGATCCCGTCGTCCCACCCCGGCTAAATCACTTTTCCATTACCGCTGGACTTTTCCTACTAGTAATAGCGGAAAATGCGTTTCTCCAGCCCGATGGAACAATGGTATATTATTAGACGAGAAGGTAAAAGACGGTGGTCACCCCAGAGAATTTTAAGGACGGTGAGAGTCGGCCAGTACTGTACCAGAAAATTTTAATACCGGCACGCTTTTACCTCCCCGGAGGTAATCGGTTGTACCTTTCCCAGTTAGTCCCAATCGGGTCAGCCCGTATAAAAAACTGGGGGTGGAGTAGACTCCGAGGCGGAAACTCACCCACCGGGATACATTTTCTGGGGCTGGGAAAGGCGCCCTAATGTAGGTTAATTGTCATTTTAATATACTGTCGCAGACAAATGGAATAACGCCATCGACCACCATTAATATTTCGGAAACCGGGCGGCGGAACATTAAGCGTTATTCAGACATTAAGCCAAAAGTAGGCGTGCCGGCAGAAGTTTGAATTTTCCACTCGTGCGGGAATATCGCTAATCTGTCTATATATATATGTAGACCGTAACCGACCGGGATAGAAAACTAGACCATTAACGCCGCCCACCGCGGCTACGTGACCGTCTACCGGGTGGGATTTAGGCGGAAGATGGGTGCCGCGCTGGAAGCGTTAAGTCCTCCGGGCTGGGTAATACGGCCGCTCGGCTCGGGGCGGCCGGAAAGAGGGCGGGCGCCCCCTCCCCGCCGTCTTTCGGGGGGAAGGTGCGCCGATAATTGCCCGCCCGGGGCCGAAGTGGTCACGGCGGCGCATCGGTCGTCATGGCTACCGTCGGTTCCCAACCATATCACCGGCCACGGTCGGGCTATCTCCTTAATTTGCCGCACACCCATTAGAAAATTGGCTTTTACCGATCCCCGCTTCGTGACCCGCTTGGCGAGGGCGGTTTTAATATTCAGATATATCGGTGGGTCGAAACTATAATTCGACTCACCCGTCTGGATCGAGACCGGCGCTTCCGTTCCGCCTGGCGCCGTCGACTAGCCGGACGCCGAGCACCCACGGGTCCTACGGCCGGAGAAGGTAGGACGGGGCGGACATCGAACCCATACTCCCTTTCCCGTCCGGTCGGAGATTTTCCAGCCAGCGTCGGTCTGTTCCCGTCCCAACCCGCCGAAACGGCGGCGGAATAACTATTCAAATTAGTTGACGTCCGATTTTATTTTCTCCCACACCACGGCTATCCCTAAGTTCTGGTAACTGTTCTCCCACCCGTATAGTTAGATCCGTCTTATCCTCCGGCTGACAGTTTAGTTACCGCCCCTTAGTTAATGGCTGGACCGAAACAAAGATCCCCGTACGTCTTCCATACGACACGGTCTTATTCTTACCGCACCCAAATAAATTAGCGTAGAATCCCGAATAAAACTCGGGAAGAAAAAGAAATAGTTTTTCCATATCACCGAGAAACGGCGTCCTACGTATATATAGGAATTGGCGAATTCACGAAACTTTCCAGATTTTTTTATCGTCGGTGCCACCCGACTTCTCGACATTAGGCCAACCGACGTAATTACCGCGTTTGGTCTTTGGCAGTTACTTATAGTTAGGTGCGAATAATAATCGGTTAATTATATTCGATTACGACGGAATTACTATCTGACGGCGGAAGAAGGAGACGCTTTTTCCCTTCCAAGTGTGTGGAATCAAATTTCTACCGGTCCGGAAGTTATCGCTTTACGGCCGTGGGCCCCTGGTTCTCCGACCGTGGAGTCGGGTGGCGCGGAAGAGCTACGTAGGAAGAAAACGGTTCCGATGGGGTGGTAACGTCGGTCATCCGCCAAATAACGGTAATGCGGAGGATGGCTAGCTATTCCGAAGCGAGTTTATTTATTAACGGAAGGAGAATTAAAGAAGGAAAATATCGATAAAGAGCGGCCTAATCACGACTTTAGAACGGTTACGAGCTTTTAAGAGTCGGCCTTCGACCCGGGACGACAAAATAAATCCGAAGATGTTTAAACTGTAGTTTTATCATTCCCAACGGACTCGGCCACCCGACGTTTATCGCCGGAACTAAATTCCAAACACTCGTGATTCGAAAGGCGCCGAGTGACTGATGACCACCGCGGAAATAAATGTTCAATGGGGCGCGATTACCGACGGAAGCTGGCGCAATTAGCCAAATAATAAAAGGTTAGCTTCCCGGCCACCGCCACCTCGATATGGGCTTTTCCATCCGTTTTATCGGATGCGGCCCGAGTCTAGCGGTCGCTCGACCAAATGGCCCCCCAGTCGGAAAAAAACGGATAAAAAGGAGGACGAGCCGAAATCTGGCTGGGGGCCAGTAGTTTGTTTTCCATCGATCGGTTTTGTCCGACGACAGATATTTATTTATTTGGATTTTTTCCCATCGGTAGCCGAGAAAGCTCGGAATCCCGAGCAGAAATCTTACTTGGGGTTAATTAAAACTGCTAATTAAAATTTCTAGTCGGAGGGCTTTTTTCTATTCCCATTAGCGCTGCCGAGAAAATCCTCCGGCCAACTCGGGACCGTACCAGCGGTCGAACGCTACAACCGCCGTTGACCGGAAATAGCCCGATTCAGGTTGGAAACTACAGTCCGTTGGGATAACGCGCTGTTACTCCGATCTCCGGTCCTTTCATTCTTTTATTATTTATCGTCGATCTCCGACATTAGTCGGGTGTAGAAGGTCTTAGACGTCCACCTAATTATAAAATACACCGGTACCGAACATTAAAAATGCGTCCGAAATATTAGTTCCAATCGATAATGCCTTAATATTTGTGACCCTAATTAAAACCCGATGCGAAACCATCCGACTGAAAACTAGACCCGAAAAATGCCGCTACCCATCGATTCTTCGTTAATTTCTGTTTTGTTTCCCGTTTTTCCACCCCAAGTTACTAAATCATAGGGTGTAAAGATACCCGCTATGCCTCTCCGTCCTGGTATGGAGATGGCCAATGACGTTCGGTGGGTGACCGCGGGATTTCTTCCGAAAATATCTGGCCCTCGGTTTCTTACCCGGATGGTAAGTCCACGTTATAACGCGAGTCTACCGGTCCGTTGCCTTTGAATTCCTGGCACTCGTCTCCGAGGAGGAGGATTAAAAAATCGGAATTACGAGTTAACACTTTTCTAGCGCGACGTTGGCGGACGTATCGATTAACATTTGAAAATCGGGGTGCCGATCAAATTCTTTCTACATTTTCGTCTGATAGCGCCGCCACCATCGTTTTCGGAGCTGGTGCATTTTCTGTCCGGGTGACTACCGAAACGTTCGAGGTTTTATTATTTTCTATTAATTTGTCGTTGACCTACCGGCCTACACGGACCGGGCTCGAACCTTTGGCCATATTCGTATTGAACGGATAAAAACTGTAAGAACGGTAGGTTAGGAGTTTTTCATAATCGAAATAAAAAATTTATGGTCGGTTTTTGGATAAAATATTCTACTTTTTAAAATTTGAAAATCCGAAGATTGACATCGACAGTTCCACCCGTTCGGAATGTTTTTCGCCCATCCTTATTGGTGGAAGAAAGAGAAATTTTTTCGGATAGGGAATACAGTATATCGATTCATTTTTAAAGATCCTGTTCGACTGGCCCGTACGCGTCGTGCGATTTAGCCCGAGTCTAAAGAGTGGAGTTCATCGGCCGAGCCCGGATCCTCCCGAAATACTAGACTTATGGCTGAATTGAACCGGGACCGTCGAGGTAACCAGCCACCGCTTCGCCACGCGGTTTTCCGGCCGAGCCCATCCACTTCCACGCGTTAGTTATTTCGTTCGATTCATCGGGAAGGAGACCGGTTAGTGGAGGCTCCGGAATTGATGGCCATTTAGAGTTTGACTATAGCGAGAAGTTTCCAGATAGAAGATCGGTCGAATGGTTGGGTGGTAAATCGTTCGCTTACCCTTTGTGGATCCGGTTAAATTTCGGGTTCCTGTCTGGCAGTTTTACGGGAGGCATCCGGATCTCGAGTAGAATCCACGGAGTCAACGGGAAGACTCCGTGGTGAGAACCGGCTGGCCGCCATAGGTCGTAAAAGTATCCACTGCCAAATACAGCGTATTGTAGGTAAATATATTAATTAGGGTCGACCGGATTGGCCGAGTGGAAAAGCTTTGGCTTTCCATTCTGGAGGACCCGGATTCCAGTCTCGGGTCCCACCCCTTGAAAATTTTTATCACGGAGTCCGGGCCCGGCCCGTCGATCCCCGTCTTCCAGGCTGACCCCTCCGCGGGGGTTGGGCAGCCTGTGGAAGGGCTTGTTTCGCCCCGCCACATAGCATTCTACCTGAATGAAGTGTAGCGTCATCTGTTGACAAAAAAGTATATATTACCTAGGTGCGTATGGCGGATTGACCGGTACGTAATAAACTAATCCCAGATAAATCAAATCTTATTAAATTTCTTTTAATATATTTTTCACTTTTCTTTTAAATGCCATTTTATCATCTTCGCTCAAATTATTAGATAGCGGTCCTTTCCAAAATTGTTTATTTTATTATTTTAATTTACGTCAGATTTTAACTGGAGCTTATTAAGCGACGGATGGGCCGGTCGGCTGGTAAAACATTCGCTTATGGTTCGAAGTATCCGGATCCCATACCATCAGTTTTCGGGGAGAAATTCGGACCAGACCCGTTGAACCCGATGGTTGAAACTTTGGGTTAACCGTATACGATGACCAACATTGGTGAACCGTAAAAGTGGCCGCTGTTAGAAGTATCTTAGGTACGATTCGGTGGCGTATGTCAACCTTACAGAAGCTTCGACACCGTACTCGAGCTACCAGCGGCGTTGGCTTACACAGCTATTTGTCGGGAGGAAGACGGACTATAAACAGCCGGGCTCGGCTCCCGGTTAAACTGTAGATAAGGGCTCGATTTGAACCGGGATCTCTAAGTAGGAGCCAACGCCACTTTCCCGGCCGACGAGGTACGAAGGATCGACCATCGGGACCGGAATGAGGCTAAGAAATTGAAAAGGTGGGGTCGAACCGTCCAGTTTATCCATCGGCCCAGCGTCGGAAGGAAGAAGCTAGCTCGGAACTCTCTATAGTCGGGATCGGAGGGGGAAAGGAAACGTTTAACATTAGCCGGAAGGAAACAGCCGACAACGCGTTGGTAATTCCGATGCCAGCGCGCCTTAAGCTCCGATTCAAATCGGAAATTAGCTTTTAATGAGGAAAATCGATAACGATAATCTGCGCGCCACTTAGACAAACAAAGGATAATTGTTTCGGTCCCCAATTAGAAATATTTGTTTTCGATCTGCTTTAAAGATTAGAAAGAGAATACAAAAGAGAATAGCGATAGGACCGAGTACGAAACGTTTATAATTAGGTCTGATTAGACTTTCAAAGTAGCATAGACGGAAGAGGTTCAAACACGCGCTTATTCTTTTTCCCAAATCCTCGGTGGTCATGTCAAATGACAATTAGTGGGGATTGGTCTTTCCCTAATGAGCTCGGGGAAAAATAACGAGAAACCGACGCAGCGGGAGGAGGCGTTTTTTCCTCTACTTCCACTCTCATCTCGAATCTAAACTTTTTAAAGGTTTCCTTCTTCCCGCCGGATTGAACCGCCATTTTCCCACATATTTTCCACTCTCTCCGGATTTGAATGGACGCGCCGGACCATTACCCGACCTAGAATATAACCTTGTTTATCTTTAGTAGGGAAGGTAACCGTAGTAATAATTTGGTCTGATCTCTATTTTCGGGAATTATAAATACCGACTGAGAGATAAACTCCAGGAAACTCGAATTTCGGAACATTCCGAATTATCGATTGGTCAGCGCTCACCGAAGACATACAAACCAGTGGTTCGGACCAGGGAATACGAGCAGTTCAGACATTTTATACCATTAGTCTTAAAATCTATGGGACGAATAGATGTTATTTTGATCCTATAAATGGATGGAAACACTTTATCGTTATTCCAGAGGACACGGAATCGAATCCCGTCCCACAAATAAAAATATATACGAGGAAAACAGACTTATCTTCACTTCTTTACGCAAATACGACCAGTGCCGAGATCAGCAGCGGCTGGGAAACTACGGTATACGTTTAGAACTTTTTCGTCCGGGGATAGATAATAAGGCGGTAGATGTACAAGTACACTGTTCTTCATTCAATTTTCCCCAAATTGTGCGATATATTCTTGGATAGAACGAATCTGTATAGAAAATACTAAACCCTATCGCCTCGGTAGAAAAAATAGTCTGTCCCTTGGAAGGATCAAAACCGATTTTAACCCCGAGGTAGATTGGATCGAAGGTTAAATATCGGTTTCCCAACGGAGGGCGACAATTTACTGATGAGCGGGAAGAGATAGTCGCGGCCACGGGACATGGCCGCCCACCGGGAACGGCCGCTTTAGTTTCAACCTTAACGGGCGCCCGTCATCGATATAGGAAGCCCACCGGGAACGGCCGCTTTAGTTTCGGGCGCCCGTCATCGATATAGGAAGAGAAAGCGCATTTTCTCCCAGAGTCGATTCCTAGGCCAGGAGGTCGGAGGTGGGCACCAAATGAAGGCGCTGACCTAGTAAGAAGGGGAGCCGGTCGTTGACAGGGATGGGACGCTAGTAAAGCAGAAGAGAACGGTTAATCGGGTGGCCAAAGACGGGCTCCCGATGAAAAGCGTGGCCACTGGTGTTTAAGCCGGACGGGTGGCGGATTGACAGCCAATATACAGAGGATGGAAAGGTAGAGAAAGCGGGAAAACGGGGTCGTCGACCTTCCTGTGGAGGCATTAAATTTTCAGCGCGGTTAGTCGGTCACGATTATCGGCAATTAATACCGATAAAAGAAGAGCGGTTGGGTGGTGAGGGCGCCGGACCGAGAATATCTACTCGCCCATCTACCGGTGGATCGATGCTGTTATGTCGAGCGTCACCCACCGACTGGTTAATTATTCGGCGGTACTTAGTCGACCTATTAAAATGGCTGGACCGCGTTCCGGGGTGGGACCGCATGGGAAGGCGATAGCACCCATCCGACCCTCTTTCCCCGTCAGTGGGATAAAGAGGTGGCGGTCAGAAGTCGACGAGATGGTGGGTTATCGGACCATCCCGACCTCCGCCAGAGTAATCAATTTTACTGGGGAGAAGTTTACCGGATGGCGCTCACACCCAGCCCTTAAAGGGGGCCCTTGACGGTCGGCGGTCGGACCGTCTACCTACGGAATTTAGCCGAGTCGGCCCATCGGTCGGTCGGAAGTAATTTCTGAATCGACCCGTCTCCGTTCTTCTGTGGGGCCGAATATCGGAGCGGTTCCGCCGACCGAGACGCCACTCTTACTTTTTTCGCTCGGATTTAAATTCGTTTCAAGGAAGAATGGCGGCGGGAAGGAAAGAACCCACCTTCTCCGATGGCTGGAGGGTGGCGGGCCGCCCCAATTACTCGGGGCCATATCCTGTTGTTTTTAGGGGAATCTGAAAAACGGCTGAGTTAACGATGGTTCTCCTTTGGTGGCTTTAGGTTGTATTATAGTTTCTTGTATTTACTACTTCTTTTTTCTTGTATAAAGCTATTAATAAATTATTATTATTATTATTAGTTAAGTTCCGGTTAGCGCGCTTTCCAATATTACCAGTCTATAAGGCAATGGTTTTCAAACTGGGAGGCGCGCCTCCCAGTTAAAGCGAAGCGAATCGCCTGCCGGGGGCAATTAAAGCGGTCCCAGTTAGTGCAAAGGGAGCCGCGAGAAATTTGACAGCGATGTAATTTTTTGTAATGTAAGATATACGATATATAATAGATGATACGCTCGCGAACGCATATTGTGTAAAACGGCCGCTAGAACTACTAGCAACAATAACCAATAAAAATAATAACGTTAAATTCAAACGTCAGCGAGAGGGCGCTGTATCAACTATTATTTGTTATCATAAAAAGAAATTAATTTAAAAATGATTATCAACGTCATCGGAAGAAAAAGCTCTCGCTATACTCTCCATATCGAGAAGTGAAGAAGAAGAAGAAATGATTATCAATTACGTTAATACAACTCAATATGATTGTCAATTACGTTTATTTTTTCCTTTTCTGTATAGTAAAGTTTTGCCACAAAACCTGTCTGCATTACTTTTATGAAAACGAAATAAGGGGACGCCAAGATTCGATTATGTTTTAGGGAAGGCGTAGTAACGTAAAGTTTGGAAACTACTTCTATAAGGTAAATAATTTCCATGGTGGGACGGTCAATCGGGTGCCGGTGGATCCGCCTCGTGTGGATCGTTTATCTGTGGCTAATAGCGGAAAAAAATTCTTTAAGATTTAACGGCCAATAGCCGGGTTGCCGATATTATTATTATGGATTCTCGGCAGGATGACCACGGGACGGCTCCCGCTGAGTTTTCTTTATCGGGCGGAAATTAGGCGATGCTGGGGGCGTTTAGTAAATACCGCCAGAAGTAAGTACCGTCCGCTATTTTATCCAGGTGTCCGAAGGTGACCGATTACCTACCGGGGACACAGTTCCGACTCAGTCACCCTCCGTCTAAGGCTGGATTCACACTGGTCTGAGACCACGTCTACGACTACGACCATGCTGACAACTCGCGATAGAACACGCACATTGATCACGACTGGCCTCACGATTTTTCGAATCAACCAATAGCAACTGTGTAAACAATAGCCAATAAGAGTTGATGTAGCGTTCAGCTCGTAACAGATGGCCAAATGCCTTCTTTCTGCTGGCTATCGTATTGACGTAGCCGCTGCAACTTACGACAATATTCAACGAGTTGAATATTGTCGTGGTCGCAGTAGAGTCGGGAAGCGAGGCCTGATGGATTGTTTCTATAGCAACGGTCGCGGTTGTGGTCGAGATCGCAGTCGCAAGGCCAGTGTGAATCCAGCCTAAGGCTGAATTCACACTGGCCTGGCGACTGCGATCGCGACTGATATTGGCGGCAGAACACGCGCATCGATCACGACCGGCTTCACGATTTTTGAATCAACCAATAGTAATTGGGTAAACAATATTCAATAAGAGCCGATGTAGCCTACAATTCGTGAAAGATGGCCAAATGCCTCCTTTGTATTGGCTATGGTAATGACGTAGTGCCTGCGACCGCGACAATATTGTGGCGGTCGCAGCGAACAGTGGTGAAGCCAGGCCCGATGGGATTGTTTCTATAGCAACAGTCGCGGTGGTGGTGGCGATGGCTGTCGCGAGATTAATGCGAATCCAGCCGAAGACGCGTTTTCCACTGTACGATTTCGTCCACCACAGCGTCCGATATCGGACAGCCAAACGTTTACCCGCTCACACCGGCCATATACGGACCAGTCACTTCGTAAACGTCGTATCAAAGTAGCCAATAACCAATGTTTTAAAAATAAACCAATCAAATACGTCGAGAGAAAAAGTTTATTTCGAGATGAAGAAAGAGAAAGTTGTTCCATCTATTTTGATAAGTAGATATAATATTTAAGTCGTGGATATCGATAGTTTAACTTAACACTTTTAGCCGAAAGATACAATCGTATAGTGACGAATGTAGTGGATAATATACACTTCGTTACGCTAAAATTAAATAATATTTTATAAAAGGAGAATGAACACGTGCCAGACCGAAGGCTGTACCCTTATTGCGTTTACGAACCTGGTTACGAAGTTACCATCTGGTTTAAGTCGGCTAGCTATTTAATCCCAAATATTATTTTTTAATATTTCGTGGTGATATTCATTTCGGGGTTTATGGTAAAGACAAACATTTTCACCCACCTAATTTATTAAGATTTCATCGTTTAGCGACACGTTTTTCCAAGCTGTGGTTTATAGGGATCCGTTTGGCTGGACTAAATCGTAGAGTGGAAACCTCGCCTAGGGCTGAACTCACACAACAGAACCACGCCACAACCACAAAACGGTGGTTACCGTGTGGTTGGGTGGTGGCCTAAATCAGTCACCGGCCAACCACTTATACGTGCAGTCGGTAAGGGACTGCGCGTATATGCGCGCAGTCCGTTATCTTTGCCGCTTGACAGGAAGCGCTATCGGCGGCTAGTGGTCGGTATGTCGCGCTCGACCACCGACGGCCACAAGTTTGTGGATGATATCGACAACAAGTCGCGACAGCCATCGAAATCGACTACAGTTTAATGGTGAATCCGAGTTAGATTACGCGTTTCTATATTAATATAATTATAATTCACGACCGTCCACCAGTAACCACCGTTTTGTGGTGGTGGTGTGGTGCCGTTGTTGTCCGCGCGACTTCAGCCTACGGTTATTCCGGACCAATTTGTCCGTGAGGTGGAAGAGAGGCGGCCAGACCGCTCGACTGGGAATAGAGTGGAAAGTCGGGTGGAAAAACGTCGGACGGTATGGTAGGTAAAAGAGAATTCTAGTAAAGGCGGAGGAAAGGTGTAAAAATGGGTGGAGAAATACGGGCGCCATACGGAGTAAGGAATAAAGAATCCGGGAGGGAATTTTTACCCGCTTCAAATACTCGGGATAAATGTAGTTAAGAGTTTTTAGCGAGTAGGTAAGGCGCCTAACGGAGAATGAATATTTATCGAAGAATTTTTGGCCGCATTTAAACAAACAAACCGGGCCGGAAGGTAGGTAGAAAGGAAAATTATGCAAATTTAACGCCGTTTACCGGCGGCCAAATTACGTATAACGGCCAGATAGCTAATTATGGAAATATCCGACTGGAAGTGGGGCGGCCACTTCCAGTCGGACGCTTCTCTTCGGCCAAAAGACGGGTCCCCACCGACCCAGACGCGGGCCCTCCACCGAACGTTTGGCCCGCCGACCGGGAAGTATGGACGAACTCCCAGACGGCCGTCGGAGAGGCGCTCGGGCTTATTTAATGGGTGGACCGGCCGTTGACGAAACTGGTGCGGATCATTAATAAGGAAAAGTGCCGGGATTACTAAAACACTCAATTCCACCGTATTTGTCGACCGTCGCGTCGGCCCGGCTGGAAGCGCGCCGGACTTTTAACGGCAAAGTGGAAAGAATGGGTGCCGCCCGGAGTGACACTGGCTATTCCGCGCTCGGCGAAGTTAGAAAAGATTTCTCGGCCGTTCACTCCTTTATTTCCTACCTAAGATTCGGTGGCGCCCAATGGTACCACGCGGTGCGTTTTCCGGCCGATTCTAGTCCGATTTTTAACCGGTGACGGCAGAATCGGGTGCGCCGAAATGGGGTTCGATTCGTTTTCGAAATTGGGTCCTTAGTTCGTCTCCGCCGTGTGGCCGGGGCCGGACAAGAATTATCCATCCTCTCCCGTATTGTTGCTTGTTGGCCGTAAATTATCCTCCGACTGGGCCGGACTTCGCCTTTAATGGGCGACGCGCCAGACCCTGGGCTCCACGCCCCACATGGGCGGCTGGCCTTCCACCACTTGGGAAAAAAGTTTTCGGTCCCTGGGAGCGGACGGAATGTGGACCGCTTCTTTCTCTATGCTGGAGAAGAATCGACGGTTGTATGTAGTCATTTCCATTTTATTTTTCCGGCCGGACCTGGCTCTTAAGTAGTAATCCGGTATAAAGCACCTATTCTGTCCCGTCCCGTCCACCGGCCACCTGGGTGGTGGATTACTTTCACCTCTTTTCTTCGCTTCCTACCGTCTGGGTGGACGGTACTCGGTCCGTTTTTCTCGAAAATTACGCAACCGAGTCGGATGGATTTTATCCAAAATTAACTCTAATTTGAGTAAAAGCGCGGTTTTATCTCCCTGGCTTATATACGGGCACTCACCCATTGTTGTCTAGTTTTCGGTGTCAGGCCAATTTTCTTCCCGTGGTTTGTTATCGCCTCAAAGATTGAGTAACTGGCGGAGAAATTTTCCCCGAATTAACGTCGCCGCTGTAACGGGAATTTTCCTCCAAACTCCGGTTCGCTACTTTTTTTATAGTCCTTTTGGTTCCATTTTCAGACGCTTTCCTTCTCGTGGAATATCTATGGTTCGGTCTTTCGTATCCGTGGTCGGGTCACCCATTCCTCCCGGAAAATCCCCGAATCGGACAGAAAAACCCATCTGGCCCGCTTAGCCCAACTGCTCGGGCTTCGTCGGGTGGCTAAAATACAATGTGGGTAGATTAAAGTGCAAAACTCGATAAAAATCGCGTCGAATTTTTTCCAGTCCGGTGGCATCGCCCGCCGGATGGTGTGTGGGACTTAACCGACCGGTCTACCACCTTTCGGGTAACTTCTGGATATGTGGAATCGGAGAACCGAATTCTCGGCTTTCGAGGTGGATGAGAGAGCCGTTTTCGAGGGGAGGCCTTCGGCCGACCGGTTAGCTTACGTTAAAATGAACTACGCTGTCGATTTACAGACGGTATAAGTTGGATGACCGTGGCTGGTACGTCCTTACACCGACTGAACGTTATCCTGGTGGAATCGATTAGAACGTCGAAGAATGGAGATCGACGACTGGGTTCGGATCCCTTCCCAAAACTTGGATCTGTCGGACCCGGAACGAAATTTTCTGGATGAGCCGATCAGATTTAGCCCGTCGGCTGGTCGTCCAATCCTTTTAAAAAGTGTCGAAATGGATAAAAAGAAGAACACTTTTGATGATAAAACAGAAAACGAAAAAAAGAAGAGAATAGTGATGACACTAGAGCAAAAAATGGATGTAATATTGTTCTCTAGCACTGATTAAAAGTGGAAAAATTTACACATAAAATTTAGTAGCGCTTTCGACTTTATTGAACAGTACTGATTAAAAGTGGAAAAATTTACACATAAAATTTAGTAGCGCTTTCGACTTTATTAAGTCGAAAGCGCTACTAAATTTTGTGTGTAAATTTAAATAAATAAATCAACTGGATTTGGTTATAAATAAATCAACTGGAAAGTTCTTTTTAAAGTTAAAATGGATGTAACTGAGCGACATAAAAACGGTGCTCAACTTCCACTTTTGATTTGCTCTTTTAGTTTTGATTTGGTAGCTGGTTTGATGATGGTAAGAGATGCACTTCCTGGTAAGTTATTAATTTAGATGATGAACAACAACATAAAATATGAAAATAAATATTTCTTAAATAGTTAGTATTGGGGTTATTCATCATGAGGTTGGCTAATGGCCAGAATCTCACAAAGCAAGAACCAATTACCATATTTTACATATAGTTAATACTTCGAATAGTGCGAGAAATTCATGGAACCCATTATTCGCACTAATCGAGGCCTACCTGTATAGTGATTATTAAACTTTCAAACTTTCTCTTTATGAAAAAGACAAAAAAAATTTTTGATTCTATTAATCGTCATAATTTGCATGCCATACATCAGATTAAAAAATTTGTATAAAAATAAATAACTTTTCTCAGACAGAAAGTGCTACAATGAAAACAAGTAAACATCAAATAAAAAAAATTAGAATATGAAGTAAACTTTTTATATTATATGTGATTTAGAATTCTTCAAAATTGAAGAATTATATTTCACGCTCCTGCAGTCAGATTTTATTGCCCTTATTTGTGTCCCCTCCCCATTCGTGCACGAATTCTAAATGATCTTGGAACAACCTGGGTTTGGACTTACCTGGTTTTTTACATATAAATTGTTTTGAGATGCTGGACGACTAGAGATACATTTGTTTTGACTTGGAAAAGATTTACAATTGAATGAAATATGATACTCTGTTTATTTACATAATTTTTGATAAAAAGATATCATATTACTTAAAAATTTATTAAAAATTCAATAAATTATAGTAAAAAATAATAATTTTTTTTGTGTTAGAAAATAGATACTTTGCCAAAAAATGAAGTTTCATACATTCAGAAGATTTAGTTTAACAAAACAATGAAAATTTTGCATAATTAATAGTTAATTAGAGCACATGCTAAATTTGCTTTTTCTCACTTATGATAAGTTTCATGTTACCACTACCTGGTTAATTAATTAATTTAAATAAGATAAAGGGCACTGTGTAGTCTCTGTATTTACAGGTCATAAAATTTGTAGACTCAGCAAGTCATGAAAAAATGAATCGAACTTTGAATGCTACTTTCATGAAATGAATTTATACAATCTGATCATGATATTCATAACAGATTGAAACCAATTTTTTTTAATTGGTTGACTAATGAAAAAGTATAAAATGAGGATGAAATAAAGACATTGAAGAAAATTTTAAAATCCTCATTATTTATTATAATCATTTTTTATTATATAATTTATTATTAAGTATTATAAGTAATTAAAAATTTTAACACAAATAATGTTTTAAACTTACCTGTAATAATGGTCTTGTTGTTCCCAATGGTTTTAATAATTCTGGATCAGTAATTGGTTTCCATGTATCTAAACCTATTTAATTTAAAAACATAATTTTCTAAAATAATTTTAATATTTATTAGAGATAATAACAAATAAATACTTTTTTAAACTCTATTAACATTTTCAAGATTATGATCATATTTCAAACATTACCATTGCACAATGCCTAGGATCCTAATTCTAAGTCTGGACAATTAATAGCTTTGGTGATTGACCTTGTAAAGAAACATGAATTGGTCGGGCACACTGGAAAGGATTGGGATTCCAGAAGTACCTCTGGACTTTCTAGTATCTGAGAGAGGGATTACCTCATACTTGGGCTTACCTCATCCCTCTCTGATTTCAGAGAGGGATGAGGTAAGCCTTTCTTAAATACCTGTAATATTATAGGTCTGAAGACAATTTAGATAAATCTCCAATACTCCCAAGCTGCTTCTGCCCTTTTGGATCAGTGGCTTGCTTGGGATTATTATGATCTTGCACTTATTTGAGAGACATGGCAAAACTATAAGACATCTATTAGAGTCACTATTATAAGACACTATTGACTTAAACACACTATTTAGAGCCAAATATGGGAATTTAACTGTAAAGAGAGTAAGTTGACTACAATACAAATCCAAGGACAATAATAAATATACTTTCACTTCTGATAGTGTCCTTGGACTTGTATTTTTGCTAATAATAATATAAATGTTTCACCCTTATGTGATTTCTGTTCTAGGTGAAGCTTGATGGAAGCTGTGATAGTAGGAAACTTATAGTTTCTCTGCATATTTCCCTTATGATGATAACAAATTACTGCCAACATCTGAAAGTGTGCTTCTGGTTAAGTTTTATAAAAAAGAATCAATTTGATTTACTGGTTGGTGTAGATACTAATTTTCATTATGTTGTTTGGAGAAATAAAGATTTAACTGAAGAGGTAAGTATCTATTGAAGTTTTAAGAAAGTACTAACAAGAGATTATTACTTACTTAAAACTTCTTGCTCTTCTTACTCTTTGTTTTAAATAAGGGCAATGAATCTACCTTTGTTGTTATAAATAGAAGGGAAGTCATTGACCTTCATTGAAAACTGGCATATATCTAGTGAGCCATCTCATTCGGATCACAGCTACATTTGTTTAAATTAAAAAGTATGGTACTTAGTCAGATAACACAGAGACTCAAGGAAGAGTAATTGGGCTTTCTTTAAACTAATACATAATACCCAAAATAAAAAGGAAGAAATAAAAATAAATTGAGAAAGGTCAGAATTAAATCTTCACAATGCAATCATCAGAAGTGTAAATCTGACATCCAAAATCAACTACAAAATAATCATCTGTATTTTCTAAACAATCAGTAATATCTGAAAATTTATATTTTGTTCATTAGAAACACCAGAAATTGGTATACTGTATTTCCATTTAATGTTAGCTGATAATACATACATTAGTGGCAGTCACATAGTAGTAACGAGAACTACTATATTTGTACTAATAATAATATATTATTAGTGCTCATTAAAAAAGCTCAATTTTATTTGTAAATATTCCTGATCTTATTTGTAAAGTGCCCAATAAATTAATATTTTTGAATTTAAAATATTAATTTGTTTATTTAAATATGAACAGTCACATACATCCATATATTTTTAATAATATAATAAAGAAGAAATAAGCATTTTTAGAAATAAATATGGCACATCCAGTTACTACCATAAGACACACCATTAAAGGAAAAAGAATGCAACATAACTACTTTATATACTGGATGATCGTAATTAATGAGGATGAATAAGCATTTTTAGAAATAAATATGGCACATCCAGTTACTACCATAAGACACACCATTAGAGAAAAAAGAATGCAACATAACTACTTTATATACAGGATGATTACAATTAATGAGGAGGTATTCAGAATTCTATAGAAATAACTGTTCACAAATCTCAACCAAATTTGGTGTACATATTT
This sequence comes from Olivierus martensii, assembly GCA_000484575.1. NCBI lineage: Eukaryota > Metazoa > Arthropoda > Arachnida > Scorpiones > Buthidae > Olivierus > Olivierus martensii. The sequence continues at coordinate 10,475 of AYEL01087537.1, read as the reverse complement.
ACCTGTGTATGCAATTTTGATGTTTAAAAAATTAATTGAAAATTCAGACAAGAGAGTGAATTTTGGTACTACTGTCTTCTTAATTTGCATATTGCATAGGTTATCTAATGAATTTCAGGCACAAAGGATTCACAAAACATTTTCCACAAATCTTCGAAAGATGGAATGTCATGGTGCTCATTTTTCCTGATTGCACATTATTCAAACTCTTCTATCAATAAAGCAGCAATACTAGTGTTGCATTTAAGGAATTTCAATGATTAAAAGATTTACAAAGAGGCTCTTTGACTATTATTAATCTTAATAAAATCATTTTATTGTTTTGAGGAAACTGGAAGTTTCATTGTGAAACCAAGATAGGACTGCAAACCGATTGAACCTCTGAAAATGGAGGAAGTTGCAACTACAACAGTGGAGCACAGAATGGAAAATTCTCAAAACAGCAGTAATACATGTGCAATATCACAGTAATTGGACATTCCCATAATAGTGTGGAAAGTTTTGCAAAAAATCTTGCATTTTTTTCTTTAGAGATATCCCACACTCTATAATTGATTTTTGGTGGTGATGGTAAGCAGAAACGTTTGACTCAACATTTATAGCTCAGATGATGGCTGATGATGCATGGCTCTGGCAAATTCTATGGAGTGATGAAGCTCATTTTCATTTGGATGATTCTGTGAATAAAACTGTCATATTTGTTCTGACAAAAACGTACATGTTCATCAACAAATTCAATTGCACTCACTGAAAGTAATGGTGTAGAATAGTTTCACAATATCTTTTATCATTAGCCTTAATTTTTGAAGAAAACTCTGTATCTGGGCCAGTGACATATTCTGTTAAAATTGTCAGATACAGAGATATGCTCCAAACATTCATCATTCCAACACTTAAATAGAAAAATTGTTTGAAATCCACAATCTTCATGCACTCCTCGTATCAGATTAAATGTGCAAGCCTTACTGCAGCAACATTTTATAAATGACAGATTGATTAGCTGATCATTTCCAACATCATAAGTGTCATAATCATCAGATCTGAACTTTTGTGAAGGGATACTCTTTACTCTTTTTTGTGAAGGGATCCCATAAGGGATACTCTTTAAGTATCCCTTATGAGGATACTTAAAGAGCTTCAATTATAAAGACAATATTCCCAACTTAGCTGTATTAAAAGACAGAATTTCTCTAATATTTGAGACAACTCCAATCAAGTCAGTTGCATTCTGCCCATCAAATGTGTTGTTCAGCAAATGCAGTTTTTAGAGCATGAAGATGGATGATTTCACAGAACTGAATCTATGATTTACTTCAATTCCACATTCCACATCTGTAATTTGTACCATAAATTAAAATAATATTTTCTTTTTTTCCTAACTCCTTTATATACTCAAAATTCATTAGCTAATCTATATAACATTCAAATTAATGGGATAGCAAATTTCATCTTATTGGTTGACTTCTGAACTAATTTTTTTTTGAAACCAAAACTGCATACTTATGAAAATTTGTATACCAAATTTGATTGAGATTTGTTCAATAGTTGTTCTTACAGAGAGATCAGAACCCCACCTTTAATTATAATCACCTTGTATTTTTGATAGTATTTGTGTAGTATCAATATCTATAAAAATATTAATTTGTGTACATTTTCATATATTTTTAACAAGAAAAAATTGAAAGAATCAGTATGTTAATGATAATCTTTGTTAGGAATAAATATGACAGAATGCATGGCTGACACAAAAGCAAGATAGGAATATGGCATGACTTAGCCAGCAAATTTTATGATCTTGTAAAAAATTTTACAATTTTTAACTATCTTCTGTATAAGCTGAACCAGTCTTCAAAAATTTATTTGGAAAAACACACAAGAATATATGATAAACAAACAAAAATCACAATACAGATAATAACATCTTTAATAAATGAAAAGACTTAGGAGAATATAAACAAATTATTAAAAAAACGCTTCTTTTTAAAGCACTGCAATGTATAACTGCAAATAATAATAATTCTTTTAAATTATATTTTATGGAAATGATAAAGAATATTTAAATCTGTTTTTCTTGAAACTAAGCAATTAAATATACTTTTTTTATTTTACAATTTTGTATTTTACTTTTTATAGGAAATTCTTTATTTTACATGCATCATGTTGAGAACTATTTCCATTAAACTATAAGAGGTATAAACATGCTTGAAATGGCAATTAAAGAAAAAAAATAGGTGATGTACAGCAATGATAGATTTTTAATTATTGTATGAAATTAAATAATAAAACTATAACTGAGATAAAATAAAAATAATATTAAAATACTGTAGTTTTATTTGAAAATAAAACAAAGGACAATCTGATTATAAATTTAGAATCAATAAAATGTGACTAATGCAATTCTATTCAGAAATATCTTTTGCATTATACATATATACACATAGTATATTTCTCAAAGAATCAAATTCATATTACAGGGTGATTACAAATGATTCATCGGGTTTTGGATGAATGTATTTCACAAAGTATTACAAACAAAATAGTGATTGATACATTGTATGAAAAAGCACATTTTCAAGTTTCTTACATATCATTACAAATGTTCTATGTGCTCTCCTCGTGTTACATGACACACATCTATGTGGATTTGATTATTTAAAAAATAAACTTTTTTATTAAGTTATTTATTTTATATACATATAATATAAATATATAATATTTTATATATTTGTATCATTTTTATTATTAATCTTATATTATTCATTTCTTGGATTTAAAATATTTAAATAATAATAAAAAACTATTTAAAATTATAAACTTAAATGCCTTGATGAATTAAAATTAATGGTCTTAACAGTCTAAATCATATTTTAAGTCAAGTTAACTTTATCTTTCACCATGGGTGATTTGTGAATTCTATTTAAACACCCTTTTTAATTTAATCCTTAATTTTTGATAACTATTATCAGAATACTTACTTGAAGTCAAGAATAAAAGCTTTTTTCTAATAGGCTAATTCATTTTAAAATATTTCATATATGGAGAAGTACTCATGAAACAAATTGGTTGGAATTCAAGCAACTGCCCATCCTCAGAACCCAGATTGGAGAATAGAATGTAGCCCTCTCAAGGGATTAGCAGCCAAAGGCCTCAGGGGTAGAGGCCTAGTATAGTATAAATAGAGTTCTTATCAAGATTGATGGTTTCATGATTGAATACACTGAAAGACAAATGCTAAACTATAAACAGTTTTTCCTAACTTTTTTACTATTTAAATATGAAATCTAAAAAGTGACATAGGAAGATATTTAAACCATCTGAATATATAAATAATGTTTAAATAAAAATACATTACAGGAAAAATGCAAATATCAAGTGGTGATAAAAGTTATGTTGCATAAATCTGTTTTTTTTTTTCATTTTTTTTTGAATTTTTATCTTTAATTCTGAAATAGTCAAATCTTAGAAAATGCCTAATACACATCATTTAGCTGATTATGGTGACAAACTATTGATTGGCTGAAGATGAATTGAGTCAAGCTGATATGGCCGGCCAGTAAGTTGATTGTGTTAACAACAGTATCAGCCAGATAAAATTTCATCAATAATTATTGATGAAATTTTAGATTCTGTTATTTTCTATTGAATATTAAAATTTCAAGCTCTGGATTTCAAGATTTGGACTTCAAGTCTGGCATTCAAATCCATATCTTTCAAAAACGCTATGGTTGATTTGTACAAATCTACAAACTTTTGAAGACAGTAAAAGAGCCACCTGACTTCAGTGTGTAATATTAGTTGATTAGCTAGCTCATCATTTTCTTTGCATAACCTGGCAAACAAAAGTGAATGTAATGGATTTGCTTTAAGTTTCTTAATTGCTTTTACATAAGAAACTTAAAGCTCACTGTTAATAAATTATGCAATTCAGGACTCAATTGTTTTGCCACAAGATATTGTCTATGAATAAAATAGTGAATAGTGCATATATTAGGAATTTTTTGTTTTAGAAGGGAAACAAATCGTCAATACTGATCTGTCATGGCAGATGCTCATCAGTAGCAATTGCACAAATATTTTTCCATTGGAATATTATGTTTTCCAAGTATTTTTCTAAACAACATAGTATAGTTTTTCCTTTCGAGTCTATTTTCAGATATTTTGCAAAAAGAAATTCATCTCTAAAACACTTTTTTGATTGGCTGAAATATCTTACATAAGCCATAAGAATATTTTTACTTCCAAAAGTTGATTAATCGAGTTTAACTGAAAATTTGCAATGTTTAAATTTGTTGATAATGGTTTCTTCAATGTTTTCAAATAATTCATCTATTTGCCTTTTCACTGTATTATAACTTAGTGATAAAGACAAGAATAGCACTGGAGTATTTTTGCATTATTGCCTCTATGACTTCCTTTATAGCTGGGATAATTATTTCTTTGCCAATTGAATGAGGTTTTCTTGCTTTTTCAATGAGCATTGATATATTATAAAAAGCTTTTAATCCACTTTCAAAATTATTTTGAACATATTTATTTGAAAACATATATATTAAACATATATTTATTTGAAATTATTTTTTTTTAAATATATCAAAGAAAAAGCAAGAAATATGTTTTTAACAATAATTATTGATGAAATTTTAGATTCTGTTATTTTCTATTGAATATTAAAATTTCAAGCTCTGGATTTCAAGATTTGGACTTCAAGTCTGGCATTCAAAAACTTGTTGAACAGTAGAAAATTGAGTACTGGGAGCATTTATGATGATGATTAAAAGATCTGTTCCAGGTATATTTTGTTTGTTTTCTTCACACGTAGAAAAACGACATTACTTACGGGATGTCCTGATACGACAGTTTCAGAAAGAAGTAAAACTGTCTTCTCTCAAAAAGTATCTTTATTGTCAAATTATTAAAATTAAGATATTAAAATGTGTCATCAAAATAATCTTCTAAGGATACATGCACAATGGACTAAACATGATTCTTCCAGAAATGGAAAGAAAGAATGAAGGAACTTAAACTAATCTGTGCTTCAGAAATGCACATTCCACAACTGTAAGGTGATATGAATCAGTGACAAGTTATCACAAGCTTATTTGGGTTTCTATTTAATAAAAAATAAATAAATAAAAAGTACTTGCATTTATTTAGCATTTGGAATTCATTAGTTTTATGTATTTATTTTTAACATTGATTTAACTAGCATATGTCATGATGATATTATGTTGATGCAATGCCAATGCCATCATGATAGCACACATTGTTACTTCATTGTGACTACATAAATTGTTGGTGTTTTGTGATATCATTCATTATTACCTCACAATATATGATATTATAATCAGGGATGTGATGCCATTATGATAGATATTAAAGATACATAGTGCTTGCTGTTTTAAGAAAGGAAGTAAGTTATATATTGCCTCTATACTATTAACACTTAATGCTATCTATTAGCAATATCAACTAAAATTGTGATAAAAATGAAATTCTATCCTATATGATTAAACAATTCTATAAGAGTAAAGAATGTGGTATCAAAGTATCCTGTAATGGCAAAACATTCCTACTGAATTTCATGAAAATTTGCTAATTAGTTCAAAAGTTATTAGTGGAGAACACACAGACAGATCATTAACCCAATCTTATAAACCTCCATTTCCTTTGGAAAGCAGATTAATAATATAGTGGTTTACTTATTATTGTCTGTCCACGAAAGCCGTGCCTCGCTAAGGTGGATGAGTCCAAACGTAAAAGGGAGAGTCACAGTCTGTATAATGACATATTAATTCAATAATTCCCACCTATTATATTAAGTTCTGTTAAATATACTATTTCCAATGTCAAAACTAATCATTTAGCATTTGACATTACAATAAACTTCCATTCAATTTCAGTTATCTTGTGTTTGAAAACATCCATCTGCGAAGCTGTCATCCCTATTTTGTCATTGGACTCAATCAGTTAGCACATGCGTACTTGCGTCGATGGTCGCGGCTAAGCTGGTCGGACAGTACATTATGTTTTTATGTTTAACATATGCATAAAAATGCAATAAGGAAAATTTAAAATAAATTTATAAAAGTAAAAGCAATCTGATTTTCAAAAATTAAAAAAAAAAATAAAAAAATTAAAATTGGATTTAAATTTTGAAGAAATAACATATGTAACACTAAAATTATTTTGAACTTACCTATGAGTAGTGATATTATGAAATAAATGTTGATATGGAGGTGCTGTATCTTCTGGTCCATGTGGTGAAGGAAATGATAAAACCATTAAAACAGGTTTGTTTATAAAATATTGTTTTGATTGTCGAAGAAAGGAAATGCTATCATTAGCAATAAGATCAGGATAATAATCTTGATAATAATTATCTCCATGTTTAATTTTGTTGCCATTCACATTTACAGTATAATTATAAAACCGAGAATTTCTGATCAATCCAGCCCATTCTCTCCATCCAGGTGGTATGTAGGAACCATTGTAATCATTTAAATATTTTCCAAAGAATGCTGAAAAATTACATACAATATAAATATTATAATAAAATAAAAAATTAAATAAATGAATAATTATTTAACTTTTTAATAAATAAATGAATAATTATTTAATAACTAAGTTATAATTGAATAACTTAAAAATAATTTAGCTATCATATTATTTAACTAAGTTAATGAAGTTATAATAAAATTCTGAAAGTCTGGCATCATTGAAACTGAGTGCACTTAACTTTTAAGATATTTTTTTGTTATTTAATCAATAAAATTCCATAATTATACAAATTGTAATATTTTAAAATTCTTATAAAATACCACATATAAATATTAGAACACTGTTGCTTTAACATTGGTGAAATGAATGGTCACATTTTACAAACATATCATATATTCTTATACTGAAACAACATTTTTAGTTACTTTAATTTCAAAAATAAATATAGACTATTCACTTTAGAAAAATCAAAAAACAAGCAATAAATAAATAAACACTATTTAGGCAGATTAAAATTTAAAGACATTTTAATCCTAAAACATTTTGCCTGTACATCCTACTTCAACAGCATAAACCAATACAGTATTAAGAAAAGCAAACTATACATAAATAAACATGCAGACAATAATTTCTTTATCAAATATCATAAATGCAAATCCTCTGTTAAAAATTTACTATTGAAATGTAAGAAACACAGCACTAATGTAGGTATTATGTTTAAACAAAAATTTTTGCTAACTTAAAAATAAAAATACTTTCAGCACTTTACATGGGCCTCTTCAGTTACAAATCACTTAAAATTCAGTTCTACAATATATTAAAACAATGAAAATACTTTTATGTTCTAAATGAAGACAATTCAAAAATTTTCAATTCTAAATGAATAAAATTCAAAAAATTTTGAATCGTATTCATAATGCATTCACCCAATATGATAGCCTGGGAAGAATTGATTTCTATATTTCATACATTTTCTATTATTCTCTTATAGATAGACACCATAAACCTATAGGATTATCTGTGCAGTAAACCTTGATTAATAATAATAAACTCCAACTCCTTATGCTGTCCATACTGCAATGTGTGGCTAATCTTTAAAAAAAAAAATGTTTTAAAGGCAGACTTTTTATAACAGATGGGATCTTCTGACTATTTGTCATTAATCAATTTAGAGAGAGTTCTAACCCATTGGACTGTGGTAAAGCTCAAGGATATGAATATATAGTCGAGTCTATAGAAGATTTTATAAGCAGGCTAAGAGCTATCAACCCAACAGCAGGAGAGATGATTACCATCCTTGATTTTGAGAAGCTTTCTTGCATTTCCACCAACATGTTGGTGGAAATGCAAGAAAAAGATTGTAGCAGAAAATGATAGAAATGATAGATGCAAGAGAAAGATTGTAGCAGAAGATGACTTTCTATCATTTTCTGCTAAATATGTCATGGATGAAAGCATGAATACTAAACACTCAGAGAGCTGGCTAACATTATGTATTATGATTCATATTGTACATTTAATAAGAAAATTTTAAGCAAGTTAAAGTGTGTTCCCAATTAACCTATCAGTGAATTATTGGCAGAAATCCTATTAAGATTCACAGAATACACAATATTACTATGCTTAGCACACATATTAAGCAATATTTCAGATACATCGACGAGGTTTATATTACATGGGCAGATGAAGTTAGAGTCAAGAAATTACTGGAAGAGTTTGCAGCCCAAAATATTGGTCTAAAATTTATTAGCCCTTAAACAGAAGAGCACAACAAACATGCATTTCCTGGATGTAAACATAGAAATAAAAGTCCAAAGATGGGAGTTATGTCACATATGTCTATAGGAAATGCCATAGGCTCCTATTATCATTCCATACTGGTCAAAATATCCCATCTGCTATAAAAAGTCTGCTTTAAAGCCTTTTTTAGAAAATTAGCCACAAATTGTAGTACAGAACAGCATAAGGAGTCTGAGTTTAAAATTGTTACTAACTAAGGTTTATCGCACAGATAATCCTATAGGTTTATTTTATCTATCTATAAGAGAATAATAGAAAGTATTTAACATGCAAATATGAATTCTTCCCAAGCTATTATGTTGAGCAAGGAAGAACAGCAAGGCAAAAAGTTTCATTCAAATGCTGTACAAAAGAGAAAAGTCAATGATGATTAAGAAACTAACAAAAAAGAATAGAACCAGATTGCTTGCAAGAAGAATCTCATTGTCTTCACAGCATTCAGGAAAAACAAGAATAAGTTTAAAGCACTATAAAAAATGGGTGTATATGTGATACCTTGAAATAATTTTAATTTAAGTACTGAAGGGAATTATATTGGGGTCACAAAATTTACTTTATCCATTTTTTCTGGGTATTGTACAATTTTTTTGTAATAGAAATTTTTTGCAATAGAATTCATTATGAACATACATGTTAATTTTTATAATAAATATATTAGAAAAGCTTTTATTCTATAATAAAATATATTTTATATTGCACACTAACTATATCATTCATCAATTTTTAGATGTTATCTCACCATATATTTCCACAAACAGTTTGCCTATAATGTAGTAGTTTGTTTTTTATATAAAATAAATAAGAGGATATTTCAATATTTAAGCAAGATAAATGTATATAAAATATTTCAGTAAAATTATAAATTGGATTTATAATTTTACTGAAATATTTAGAAATTTGAATAAGTTTATATAATTTTTATCATAAAACTACTATCACACTCAAAGTATTTGTTGCTATAAAAATAATTTAAATTTTTATTATAAAAAATTTAGAGAAATCATGAAAAGAAATATTATCTAATAAGCCTGATAAATATTTTTTATAATAATTCTTCAATTAACTTGATTCCGTCAATTGTTCAATTAACTCTTGTTTAAGCATAGAAAACGGTACAGGCGGTTGTAAGGCTCCACCGAGTCGTTCCAGAACATCGGCGCGGCCATCGCCTTGCAGCGCATGGCGTTGAGCAGCGACGGACAGTGGTAGACGTTGATCGCACGCATCACCGCATCGAGATAGCTCTGCGCGGTTTCCTCACGGAACAGGAAGCCGGTGACGCCATCGACGATGGTATCGGCGAGGCCGCCGGTGCAGCGTGCGATCGGCAGCGAGCCGTAGCATTGCGCATAGAGCTGGCTGAGCCCGCAGGGCTCGTAGCGCGAGGGCATGAGCAGGAAGTCGCTGCCGGCATAGATGCGCCGCGCCTCGGTCTCGTCGAAGCCGATATGCACGCCGACCTGGCCCGGATGGCGCCGGGCGAGATCGAGCATGGCCTTCTCCAGGCTCGGCTCGCCGCGGCCGATGCTGACCTCGTTGAGGACCCGGCATACTTCGGCGCTCGCGAGACCCAGGCGGCCGCCGGCCTGGAGCAGGGCCTCGCTGATCTCCAGGGTCAGGTCGATGCCTTTCTGCTGCACCAGGCGCGAAACCACCGCGAACAACGGCCCCTTGCCCGGCTCCAGGCCGAAGCGCTCTTCCACATGCTGCGTGTTGGTGCGCTTGCCGGCCCATTGGCGAGCGGTGAAACCGGCCACCAGGTGCGGGTCGCAGTGCGGCTGCCAGCTATCGTCGATGCCGTTGACGATGCCGCTGAGCTGACGCTTCTCGACCTTGCACTTGAGGATGCCGTGCAGGCCGCAGCCGAATTCGGGGGTGGTGATTTCCTGGGCGTAGGTCTCGCTCACCGTGGTGATGTGGTGGGCATGGGCGATGCCGGCCTTGAGGAACGACAGGCGCCCGTGGAATTCCATGCTTTCGTGGCTCAGCGCTTCGTCGGGAAGACCCAGCTCGGCGCTGCATTGCAGGTCGCAGAGGCCCTGGTAGGCGAGGTTGTGGATGGTGAACAGGCTCGGCGTGCGCACGCCGTTCCAGGCCATGTAGGCCGGGGTCAGCGCCGACGGCCAGTCGTTGGCGTGCACCAGGCCCGGCTGCCAGCCCTGGGCGCCGCGGCCGCC